>LJIJ01003359.1:0-19515 GCA_001718145.1 Orchesella cincta | reverse complement strand
AACTCCCCAAACAAAACTCAAAGCTAAGGGAGTCCCATTCGGCCAAAATTTAACTTAATTCATTATTTCATCAATAAATACTTTCACTACTTTATACTCTTGAGTACTCAAATTACTTCAAAATTTAAATTTACACAAATGACACTTCATATTGTTACATCAACAAATCTCATACTTTTGGCTATTTCAATCTACATTCTTACATTCCTAATACGAAATTGCAAGTTTCAAAACAATCATTTTAACACTCGCTAAAATGAATTTAAGATACACTCTTGCATCTACTTCTGTCTACTTTGTCTTATTCAAGCATGCTATAACTCAAAAAATTCAACTCAAAATCTTGATGCATGATCATCGACTTCAAATATTAATAACTCTGGTTGAAAGTACCTTTCTCAAATTCTACTATATCATTCTTAAGCAACTTCTTATTGTTTAAAACATCGCATCAGTTTAAACTATGATTCACTTCGAGAAAATCGTGTAACAACTTTCCTTGCATTCTAACGAAAATGTTACTCCACAATAATTCATGCCCTAATAGACATTCTCATAAAATTCCTTCCACTGTACATTCCTCAAACTTTTGTCTTTCAATTACGATAAAAACTAGACCTCAAAATATTCCATATCATCGTTAATCATCTTACAAGCTAATGACATTACAAAACGCTACAGAATCCTCTCATTCAAGAAAGTATTAACATCTACTTCTAAACTTTAACATTGCTATTTCAAAGACATTACTTCATACAACAAAATTGTATATAAATAAAACTCAAATAATCTCACGGGTTCCAGAACCCTTCTCATCGGTGTCTCGAACGATGTTCCCACGTAAAGGTAGGTTCTTCACCTCCCACCGTGCTGAACAAATGCTGAGCTGCTTCGGTAGGCCCTCCAACGCACCGTTTTGGCACACTTCATCTTCTCCATACAAGATAGACACAAACGTCAGATTTCTACAAAGAAACTCAATAAAAACTCCTCAGTTATGTCATGACAAAATGAATGGTACGTATCTCAAACGGCATTCGTCATCAGCACAACTGGCTCGCTTCTCAGCACATCCTTCAAGGTTGCTAACTTCATCGTGACTGCCTTCCAGACCACTTCTGTCATTGACGTCCAGGGATGTTATTCTGCATCGAGACTGTCAATATTACCACAAAGAAAACTCATCGCATAGTTAACATTTAAGCATTCATTCATTTCATATATAACTTAATCAGACATGAATCAACTCATCAATCTCATTAACCTCAATTTGTCATCAAACGTCAACCTTCATTTTATTGCTACTTTCAGCGGTCATTGTTATCATCAACAATTACTCAGCGCCATTTCGGCAATAATATGATGTTACTTTCCAGCTCAAATGTAACTTCAGCGATAACTCAAACGCTACTTCAGCGATAACTCAAACGCTACTTCAGCGATAACTCAAACGCTACTTCAGCGATAACTCTTTTGCTAGCTAAGCAATGATTAAAGTGCTAGTTATCGATAACTAAAACTTCTCTTCAGAGTGATCACTCAATGCAAATCGCAATCATCAATTCATCAATACTATATTCAGCGTTCACTTTATGCTACTTTCAGCGGTCACATTATGCTACTTTCAGCGGTCACTTTGTGCTACTTTCAGCGGTCACTTAACACTACTCATGAGCAGACTACAGAGTCCATGCAATCATATAATTATCATGAACAAAACAAGGACAGAGAACTTACATCGTCTGTGTCCTTACGTCACAGCTGATACCTTTACAGTCAGCAAACTACCGTAGCACATCTCGAACAAGGCCATTTGTCCTTTGCACTCTTCAGATTCCTCTCGACCTCTTTCGTACTCGTCACGGAGCCCATCAGAACCGTCTGTTAGAATTCTTCATTAATCCTTTACTCAAAATATTTGAATAAGAGGCAAAACATCCAATTACATTCCTCACATCAAAATAAACATCAATGACATGACATTATAATTCTCATCATCATATTTCAAACTTGTCCATAATATTTCTTATCAAATAAGTCGTCAATAACCATGTCCTCTTGCAAAGGAAACTCATCTGGTCATCATAACGCTCCTTCCGGTGCTGGTAAACCTCTTGGTCTCCCACTCTTCTTGCTTCGTAGTACGTCACAAGTTCTCAGTCGTCAAAATCTTGACTAACTGCGCATTTTAACTATCTTCATATCGTCCTTGCACAAATCTGTTGAATTTCCAGATAACTTCAACGTCCTTGCACTAATCTGGATATAATCAGATGTCAGCAAACTTTAAACACAAATCTGGTTAACTTCCAGATATCTTCAAAAGTCCATACACATATCCGGTTAGAACCGGATGTCGTTTTCACTTCTAGCTTATCAAGATCCTTCACAATCACGTCGGGGTCACCATAAATGTTGGGAATGCACTTAAACTAACCGTCCAAATGCTTTCCGTTGTTCAGATGTGAAGGATGGTTGAAATAAGCGATTATGACACAAACACAAGTAGAATTTGATTGTTATTACTCAAAACTTCCTATTGATTTATTCAATTTAAATCACACAATATCTTCTTCAATTAATGCTCTCTATAAATATCTCAATTGACATATGATCAATATTAACTCGACTTGACCTCTCAATAATACATCTACTGATTTCCTCAATCTAACTCAACTTCTGATCCCAATTAGACTCTATTTAATCTCAATTTAGTAACTGACCCTCTCAGTGAATCTATACTCCTTTACCTCAGTTAACTGTACTGATTATCTCAACTAGTTTATTCTACTTTAAATCCTCTCAGTAATTAACTCGTGTGGTTACTTTCCACAATTCTCTCAGCTGACCTATCTCAACAATTAACCCAGTAAACGTCTACGTAATTCACTTTTTACAAGAATTACTATTACTTCAACTATTAGCTCTATCTCAATTACGTCACTTCGACTAAACTCTTTAATTAACTATGTTAATCTTACAATTAACCTGAACTATCCTCTCTTGAACACAATCACTTCAACCTCCTCTCTCTTCTCGTCTGATCGACTTGCGTTCGCTCCTCGCTCTACTCTGAATAATGATCGACAGTCACACCGACTGAGCTCCTCTCTTTTTCCTCTCAACGCATGCCCTGGCCTGGTTCATATACTCCCACTCACGTTTACTCAATGAGTTCTTAGCTGCACATAGTTCAGTGTTATATACTTATATACATGCCGGACAAATAGTCTTATATACATCTTGGACAAATAGTCTTATATACATCTTGGACAAATAGTCGCATATACATATTTAACTAATTATTACTTAACACCTTGGTATCCCGAATAATTTTCTTGGCTTATCTGATACAGAAAACGATTCTACACAAGCTACAGATAATCATTACTCTTGCAAATAACGGTCTCACAGTCATTTTTGAGCAATCATGAACTCAAAATAGCTCATAGGCTATAACAAAGCCAACTTCATCTGTAATTCATACTTACTTCATAGACTTCTCTATCTCTAATTTTTAATAGGAATGCTCATTGCAATTCCAACAGTGAAAGAATGTTTACTGCTCATCAGCTATCATGATAAATGTGTGAAAGCAGCTCGGAAATATTATAACATCAATTTATTTTCATTTATTGTAACTAGACATAGTAGACATTGTTGCAGTTTGTTATTAATGAATGTTTTCGTAACAGCGTATGTTTTTATATAGCCGTCATTTTTATTTGAATCGCTATAAAAAAGTTAAAGGAATAAAAGTATAGCACTTTAACTTAATTTTTGTGAATAAAAATAGCAATAATGTTTGCATTATTTCAATCTTTTGGTTTTTATTGGAGCTCTGGTTTGATTGCTTTGATTATGAACGATAACAAAACGGAAAACTAACCTCCACATTACACACACGTCGCCACTATCAATATTGGTTCTGATTTCTGTCAAACTAAAAGTGTTATGTTTAAAACTTTAAATGTTACTTTGCAAGAAAACCATTTGCTAATTGGTTCAATACATAATCGTAAAGATGTAGAAACGAACATCAAATTTCTTCTAAAATTCCATTGAGTGGATACTTGTATTTATACTCCCGAAAACAATGAAAGACAAATTTTTTCATGTCAACAAAACACAATGGTAATTTCCAAGAACCCGTTATGCAACTTGCACGCTTTCATATCAAAAAGTACATTTTCTAGGAATAATTTATGAGTAATTTTTTCAATAATCGAAATAGTTCCAAACAGTCATGTTCAGATTGAATTCGCCCTAAAATGCGATAGTCTATCCAAATTGGTTCCATTATGAACGATATTGGTGATATAACATAATTTAAAACTTTTTATAATTTTCCAATGAAACAAATATATCCCAAAGGCAATTTCCAAGAATCGTGCCTGCAACTTGCGAGCCTTTAATATTCCGCGAACGAGCATGATATTTTATTCAGTCATTTGTCTTTGATTTTCAACAAAAAGTATTTGTATAAAAAGTTACCAATATGAGAACCAATAAGTAGGGCTTTGTTCAAAAAAGAAAATTCCGACAGCATCTAATGTGTCCCAAACTTAGAAAATAAGCAAAACGTCTTGTAATACTACTGCTCTTGTCTACTTGCTCCATGTTGGTTTTTAACATTAACGAAATCATAAGTAGCTTTATTCCAGCAAACTTCCAACATCGAGAGCACATTCCGCTGTTTCCAAAAACCCATGTTTTTGTTAACACGACATAGTTCCAGGCACCCTATTGTTTTTTTGGTTGGTACTAACATAGTTTCTTATTCCTGAGAAGTCCATTTTAGTTAAAACCCCAAAAAACGAAAGCTCATACGAATGTTTAACTATTGTCGACAAGGGGTTACATTACCAAGTATTGCTGCTTTCGGTAATGTGTTCAACTGAAAAGTTTAAATATATCAAACGTACCTATTAAAAGAGATAAAAAAATTCTTTCTGTACACAGTTATCGCCCTACATAGACCTACATGCATTTTTGAAAGCTTAGTGTTTATGCTTTTATTTGTACTGAATCGCATTCTTTCCCGTTCTTCACCAAATTTGGCAAATCTTTTGTTACAACTGAAGTTGGGTAAATAATTCACTCATGTAAATATAAGAAGGATGTAACTTCGAAGACCCAGAGTCGTTTGTGAAGTAAGAACTTTTGTGTCACTATGAGCTGCTTTACAGAACCTTTTTTCACAAATAAACAAAGGAATTCACAAACTCTGCCGAGAAAACTTTGGTTGGTGCAGTTCTTTTGTAACTGAAAAAGTTTTTTAAGAAATTCTTTTAAATTCTTAAAATCTGATAAAAAAATGACGTTTACGCCCTTAGTAATTTTTGCAATACAGATGTCATTAGTAACCACAAATCTTGTCGAGCTCGCTCCTCTCCGCTCTTGCACAATTTTTCACTGCCAGGAACCACATTCAATTGATTCTTTTTCAAGGCAATTAATCATAAAATTCACGAGTTGCAATAAAGCTCCTCAAATCTCTCCTTATTGCGTTCATGTCGTTACAAGCTGCTCCAATCAGAGTTCGATAAGTATCAGAATCTCGTCTCGGCTTTCGTTTCCTTGCATATCAATCATCTCTAATCAGCATTTACTCGTCAAAAGCGGAAGCGATAAAGCTGAACGTGTTAAATTATCCATGTTGCCAGTTTTCTCCATTCTAAGCAATTTAAAGTCATCTTGTTTGAGCGTTCCACGCTTGTGTTTTTAATTCAACCATTTAGCTTTTCTGGCAAACATTACAAATTTCAAATACAGCATGTTCCGATAAATATTCACTCAAAGTTGTTGTTCATTGAAACAAGATCTTCAGTTTGGTTTATCACGTGTCAATCCTGTTTAAGGCACCAACTTATATCTTATCCGTTAAAGTATTCCAGTCCATATTGGATAAAAGGAAGCATCCATTTAACACCCATAATTTTACGGGGCAAAACCATACACTCGATTGAACACCAGTGGAGGAAAGTTAATAGCAATTTTTTTGCTAAAGATTCGCAAAAACGTAGGTGTGACCTTTTAGTAAATATATGTGAGAGCACAGACCAGTTTTATGTTCGCAGTTGTCTCGTTGAAATTTATCTAAAACTTTAACTGTATGTATGTAACAATTTAACTGTAGCAATACTGGCTGCTACCGAAACTTTGTTAATTTTTACTCCTGTCTCCAGAAATGCTGAATTCAAAGTTTCCTCCCCAAGCTTCGGTTGTTTCATTCGGTATGACACAGTTTGCTTTCAAAGTCAGGATATTTTACCCTCCTCACAGTTATCACGGAGCAACTCTCGGTTTTCAATCTTTGACAAATCCTATTCCTCAAATGGGATGGATTTATATCATGCTACTATTTATACTAGTTACCATCTCACTGCAAATGAACGTAATTAAAATAGCTTTTACTGTAACCGTTTCAATTTTATTGGAACAAGGTGGTCCAGGTTGATACTTAAATTTGAGGACTTTCCTCCTCGTGTCAGTGTGGTCTTTTGGCTGTTTGTTTATTCGAATTGTGTACACTTCATCCATGTTCACCTTTTTGACCGCCAAACCTCCTCCTACTTTACCATCTTCACTGCTTGAAATCGTTGCGAATAAAAACATAACGTTATTATATCTACACCATATTCACACGGTTGCACCTCCTCAACTCTTCACCAAGCTTCAAGCGAAATACTTCATTTCAGGAATTTCAAAGGAAAATGACTTTATTAGCCGATGAGGAAGTTTGTGATCTATTGGACCAACTTTAGTGGCTCTGGTGGTGCCCTCAATCGCTTTATAAAAGAACTATCCGAATTTTCTTTAATTCAGTGCGAAAAGGTTGTTAAATACAAAAATGGATCCAAGTCGATAATCAATGTAACTACCGGCAGCAAGTTTGAAACGTTTAACCTATTTTATGATAAAAATGGTTATACGGCTTCAATATTTGCAATATTTGCTGGCAGAAATGTAATTGAAACAAATGATGAAACATACACTAACTTTTTAGTGTATTCTACTACGTTTCGGCATTCTTATGAGCGTCAGTTTGTTCAATTTCTGGCAAACCTTGACAAATCAGGAATTGGTGACTACATGTGGCAACACTACAGAATGGCTAGAGGGTATTTGGAATTGAGTCGGGCTAATAGAGAAATAGGGTTTAAAAGAGTTTGGAATTTTTATTCGATGCTAGATGTTCAGCAGAATGAGGCTGCTTATGATTTTGTTGGGGACAAAAATGTCCACGGTTCATTAGTTTTGCAGCATGCTAAACTAATATTTGCTGTTTGGAGTTCGTTACTTGCAGCAACACTAATTTTTTTTTGTGCTGAGTTATTTGTTTGTCGTCTTGCTAATTAACATGGCTGCAAATTCAGTAACTAGCAGGACAGTCTATGAAGATTTCCACTGAATGTTCCAATGCACATTAAAACACATTGGTAACAGTTGAAAAGAGTAAACTACGTGGTTTCCTTTATCAAATGGAATTTTGTTATGCATTAGAAACTACTATTATGACACCAGTAGAGCTCAGAGTAGTCGAATGAAAGATTCTTTAAACGTGAATTAGGAGTGACACTACATGTCACATAATAAATTTCTTTGAAGTATATGCTTACCATATTCTTATATATTTCTAAAAGGATATGCACAAAAGTTGGATTTCATATTCAACTTTTCGTACTTTCACTTTGGAGTAATGGAGGGTGTTGTGCATTCAAATTTATGTCAAACAATGTGTAATTCCAGTAGCTTTATGAAAGTCGATTGCCTTTCCAAATTTGTTCGGGTGGAAACTTCTGCTAATATTGTGGACGACATAAAGTTATTCACAAGAAATAGTCACTCTGATTGGGGCAAGTTAAGACATTTGAAACAGGCAATAAAGGAATAGACATGCGAAATGCTAAAGAAACGCCAGTTTCTCCAACGTTGATCGTCCGATTGACCTAGAATTTTGAACATATTTGGCTAACACCATTCCCTAGGGGTTGAATTAAGGGTTTTTTCGAATTCGAAAAAAATGCGCGCGAAAGTCTGAAAACAAAAATAATGTGCTAAAATCCTTCAAAATCTAGTCTATTGTCAACCAAACTTTACATAACCGATTTCCTACTTCACTCTTTTATTTTTTGCTGGGTTTAAAGATACGTTCCCTTTCTCGCTAAAACAAACCTGTGTTATCATTTTCTGTCAATTCAACAAAAAAGCTTTGATTAACTGAGGGCATTTTTACAGATTCGAACGAAAATTGCTATTAAGTTTTTCCATTCGAGACTGACAGAATGTACTGATTTTGTGAATAAAAATATGAATTTTAAGTTATAAATATGTTCCTTTGGCGAAATACGCACATAAAAATTCGCCTGTCTAAATTTCAGCGCATTTTACTTTTGGTAATGTATTTGGTTTACGTTTGATAGTGTTTGTTTGCAGATTGCCGTTCTTAGCGGGATTGATTTTTGCTTCTTTTAATTCTGATTTCAAAATATACATGAAATCGCAATTGAAAAAAACTTTCAGTCTTTTGAAGCTCTTGAATAAAAAAACCATAGGCAGAACTCACCATTACTTTTTGAGTAACTTGTTTGTTATTTTTATATGCGCTTCTCAAATTGCACATTTGCGGGAGTAGATTTTAGAAAACAGACCAAGAATATTGGAATTAAACTACACTAAATTTTACTTGAATGTAAAAAGAATTTTCACATCCTTCCTGACATTTTGATTGATTTTTATCATCCAAATGTGTTCTTTAAAAAACGAAGGATTTAGCTTACGATTTCTTGCCGAAATGGAGTAATTATACAATTGAAACAATGATTCGGTATACGTTTCTGTTCACCATACATTTAATTGTTGTACATAAACGGACTGTTTGGGAAATTTGGCTTAGGTCGTTGCTTTGTAAATAGTATGCAAAGGAAATACATTATTTTTCTGCTCATTCGCATACTGCCTTACAATTGTTGCTAAAATATTATAGACGAGTTTAGAACAGAGAATACTCCAGAATACTAGTGGTGACATGAATCATATGTGAAACAAAACAGT
Source organism: Orchesella cincta (assembly GCA_001718145.1). Taxonomy (NCBI): domain Eukaryota; kingdom Metazoa; phylum Arthropoda; class Collembola; order Entomobryomorpha; family Orchesellidae; genus Orchesella; species Orchesella cincta. Next base: position 10,458 of record LJIJ01003359.1, on the reverse strand, counting down.
TGAGGGTATGATAAGATAATGTTATAACTCACATTTTTGTAAATAAAAAAGAAATAATGTTTAACCAATATTTTATGTTTTGCTTTTTATTTAGGGTTTGATTTGATTTCAATGATGATGCACGATATAAAAATGAACTGTGAATCGACGTCCACGTTATACGCAAGCGATCATTATTAAAACTAGATCGGGTTCTTTAAAATCATTAAAAAAATATTACTTTGAAAAAGATATATTCGCAAATTGGTTCACTAAATAGTGGTAAAGACATCGAAACAAATATCAAATATCTTCTAAATTCGAGTGAGTGAGAGTTCCATTTATACTCCCAAAAATAAACGAAATAAAAAAATTTCCAATAACATCACAACACAATGGCAATTTCCAAGAACCGGTAATGTTGCATAACGGATTTTTGGAAATTACCATTGTGTTTCGGAAGCTTTCGTATCGCAAGGAAATTTTTCCCACGAATATTTTATGAGTCATACTGCAATTCTTAATTCTCAACAAAACAACGCATTTGCATGAAAATTTAAAAGTATTACCTAGTTCAGAAAAGAAAACCAAAACTGTGACTCTAACTAATAAACACCAAACCATGAAAATGAGCAAAACGTTTTGAAGACGCCAAAATAGCCCTTCGATCAAAACTATAGGCAACAATCTACGGTTGTTTCGAAAGTTCAAAAACTTTGCATTTCGGCAGGATTCAGGTCCTAATTCTAAAGCTCTGCGTAAATGTACCACATAACTGAAAGAGCCATACTCTAGCTACAACTGTCAAGCTCAGAGGTCTGGCTTTTGATAAGCGTTGCAGCTGCGTATAATGTTCACAGCAAAACTTTTATGAAAAAGTGCCTCAAATTTAAGGCCTTCGTGCATATACCAAGGCCGATCTGAAAATTACGATATTTTTTAAGGTGTTCAACAGCTGAATCAGAATCCTCACAATATTTTACACTGGAAACTGCTGTTAAAATTTAAATTACAAAGTTTTTAAAATTCCAATTTGTTTTAGCTTTTTTTCGGTTCCTTATGGTTAGCAAACTGTATTTTGATGCTGGAAACCAAGCTGTTCTCTTCTTTCAACTAATGCAGATTTGTTTTTCATGCCCAACAGGACATTTTGTAGAAACAAGTAGGTACCATATTTTTTAGAGGCGATGAAGTTCATCGTTCTTTTCGCAGATATATCAAAAAACGATGACGGCACAGTTAGTTGATGCTTGGCCGTGAAGGTAAACATGGATGGGATGTACGGTTAGGTTTTTGGTCAGGATACGTAATGGGTGGCCTGTCGTGTAGTTACGGCACTGATTATCAGCATTTAATTAACGTCTTCGAACTGGTTACAGTTGGCAATGAAGTTTACCCGGCGGCAGTCCCTCAACTTTTACCAGTGCTTGGACATGAAACCGGATAACGAAATAAAGTACCAAACCCACATTTATGTAGAGCTTCTTGAGAAATGCAAAAACTCAGCAATTGTGTTACCCCAAGCTGAATTGTTTAAAATATATTCAATGCTTCGGAACCATTCTAAAGGTTCTTTAATATCGATTGGAAAGGACGTGCTTCTGGGAAACAATTAAGGAATGGCTTTCAGGGGATGGATCTCGAATACTGTGGTCACCTTGCTGAACAGATTTCCACAATCTGGAATATGGCAGCATGTTCGTAACTTATATGGAACTAAAATCAAAACTTTAGCAGATGTAACGTTGGGTAAACGTGTTCAAACTCCTCAAATTACTGGCAACATATTGATAGTCTTTGCTATTTTGGTGTGTGGACATGGAGTAGCTGCCATCATGTTTGCCACAGAAAATCGAAAATCAACACGGGCTCGGATGATTACCGAGGGAAAGAGACTAATTAATTTCACAGTTGAGAAACTAGCGCCCATTAAAAAAAAGTAATTCACTATTTAAAACCGTGAAAACAAATATTATGAACAGACCATTCTTCGCAGAAGGTAAATTTCCTGCTTTGTCAGTATCGCTTGGGTTAATTGCGAACGACACCTGCATGGTCTCCCGAAACTTTTTAGAATTGACAAGTACTTCGTAGTTCCGACAAATTTCGTTACGAGCCACCTCAAAAACCAATAAACAAACTGAGCAGAGATTGTCCTATATTTCTGGACCACCAGTCCCCTGACTCGTTCAAGCAGAGATTGAATACCCAAAATTGTCAGATTCAGCTACAAATTTGTGCACGTGCACCACGTGGCTTACAGATACAAGGAAAAATATAATTCTTAAGAATTTGACATTTTACCGTTACCAGTAACGGTCATCGGCTGATTGAATATCAAAAATTGTCAGATTCAGCTATACATTTGTACACGTACACCACGTGGCTTACTTTTTTGTAACATGTAATACTTCATTCCATCAATAGTTTCAGCATGATTTGCATATTGTTGTAATAAATTTGAATTGTATGGAATTGGTCTTAATCCACGAGTGGCCTAATCGTGTCTTACAATAATATACTAGCAAGTTGTAGCAAACAGAATCTTTGTAGATTCCATTGAGTTAAGTTTCACCCACACTAAACGAGTTCATGCCATCAAGATTCCCTTTAAAATGTATTCAGGGTGGTTTAAAATTTATGCTTGCATCCCTTCTTTCAGAGGGTCTCTAAAAGTTGATTCATTTTTGGGCACCAAAAAAAAATTGCAAATAACTTACAAATAACTACGAATAAGGTGTTATGCAGATTATCATCAATTAAATAAATACTATTTACTACGTAGGTTGAAACATGAACATTGACATTATATTACCAAACCAAGGGTCGCTTAGAATCGTTTATACATCTACTATATTACGCTATATCGATGGTATTATGTCTGTGTTGATAGTCTATTCAGCTGATTAGTTTTCTATCATTTAAAACATTGTGGATAAGTATGGGTTCCTAAAAATATTATAAAATAGATTGTAAAATTCTGTTATGCTTTTATGTGGATTTCAAACGTTTACTTGAACAATTACTTGATTTTCAACACTTCGTTAAAAATAGGGCAAGAAGTTCTACTAGAGTGAGTCAACAGTAATGTAATTAGGAGTAAGTAGTGAGTGTTAACATTTGTGTTATGGCGAATTGAAAACATAAATCACTTGGCACTCAATAAGGAGAAGTGTTTCGGTCTGTATGTAATGCGATGAAAATATTTAACAACAAGAAAAACCAAAATAAATGTCCAGAGAAATCTGGATTCTAAATAGAACCCATATAATATTCATGTGTTTTCCAACATGATGCAAAATAAATTGAAAATGGAAGCAATTTAAAAAGTGTGGGTTACGTAGGCTATTTTAAAATCAAATGAACGAAAAAGAATTGTTCGTTTTGAAGAAACATGAAAGGGTCCATACTGCAGCAGGTATTCTGTCCGGTTTAAAAGTATTGAATATTTGAGTGTCTTAAGTCTATTTATCTAAAAATGGCTTCATTTTAAATAATATGAGCTAGAAAAAATGGACATTCATTTTTGAAACTCAGGTTTCTGCTCTAAATTATTCATACAAGCTGGGTTTCCCAGTTTTTGCATGGCATTTACCTAAACGTTTAATGTCAAATGCCTTCTGTAAGATATCGAATACTTTTAGAAATGACTTGAACCAAATAACATTCACCTTTCATGTACTAGTTCCTTGAAACATGTCAAGCGAACCAAAAATCAAATGAGTTCAGTGAAACCTAAAATTTAGAACACCAAAAAATCCTCCTGGATGGAGAAAAGTCCCTGTCGAGAATATTCGAGAAGGCGGAATACTTGTATTTAGTTTCGTCTCTTCAGAACATCATTTTTTGAAAACCACCTTAAGAAACAAAATTTAGATAAAATAGTTTTTTGAATTAGACGAGCCCATTCTTTCAGTTGGGAATTTAATCCCTGCCATCAGAGAGCTAAAATTTATTAATCGTTCAAGTCATCCCTTGATACAAACTCCGTAATCAGAAACAACTGACGAATTCTTCAAACTAAAAAATGTCAAGAGGATTTATCAGTCCAATAATTTTAAAAGCAATATCATTTTTCAACCATAACGCATTTTTTTACCTCTATCCGTTCCTGTTTTGTCTAAATTTTGACCACCATCGCCAACTATACGTTACTGTTAACCCAACCCACTTACGATCCGTTCCGTGGCTTGTCTCCACCTTCTTCGTTACTGGAATAGGTGGAATCGGTTCTTGCACTTTTCTTTGCTTGACATACTTTTTCTTTGAGAGTGAGACATTTGGTATGTATAACGTCATAATTTTTGCAAGCTTAGCTATGGGAGGATTCTTGGAACTATTTATCGTAGTTGTGTATAAACACATGGTATCTGCATACTATGCATTACTGGTACTGGATACAAAAGGTACGTTCGTTTAGTATACACTTTTATTCGGTCAATCCAATCCAGCTAACCAAATCTCTGCTTATTAAGGTCACAGCGGAAATCCAAACCACATAATAGGGAAAAATGTAGTCAAAGGAATAAAACATGACAAATTGGGTGTTTTGCTTTTTGCTACCTTGGTTTATGCATCACTTCTCCCGCTCGTAGTTCCGGTTGCTGTATACCTACGATTAGATCCATTTTATTTTGTTTTTGAGTACTATCTGCTACCCAATCCTTATGCGAGAGCAAACGTAGTAATTTCTGTAACCCCAGTAATTAGATTTTTTCTGCGTCTTGTTGGTGTATCTGAGTTCCTAAGGGTTTTCTGGTATTTCTTTTTCGTACAAACGTCATGTGTGTTTATCACAATTCACTTTATTCGTCGGGTACAAAACATAAAACGGGGTAAACAAGCGTTAAAACTTTACATGGAGATACGAATAGCATTGTTAGCTTTAAATGAATACCTCGGCACTTTTGCGTTTGGACTCCTAATTGTTGCGCAGATACTTACTGTTTCGTTGTTGTGGCTGTGCCTGAAGTGCTGGCAGATCATGCCTATAATAATAACTGTGGTCTTTTCCATGCTGTCGATTTATTTGGTGATTGCGACGTTGATGCAAATTGGAGCTTCGGCACAAATCCTGGAAGAAAGTTTGAAATTACTGAGTTTTAAAGAAATGAATTCTGTAAATCTAGGGTCTCGCTATAAAGAGTATATCCAATGGGTTCACAACAAGTATTACCACGTCTTGCGGAAATATGTTTGTTGTTAAGCAAAGCACCTTGTCTAGTTACATGTTGCCTAGTTATCGATAAATCTTACAAGTGCTGTTTTGCTTATTAATCCTTAAAGCATCAACGTATTGCATTTGCGCAGTTGTCACTCATTTACAAGTAACTATAATCTACACGTGATAAAGTATTTAATAATCGAAAAAAATTGCAGTTGTAGTAAGATAACAATATTGAACATTTTGTTAATATTTGAAATATATGTACTACAACGTTAACATAGCTGTATTTTGCTGATAATTAAAATAACACTGGTCTTTCGTATTTATGTGACTAGTCCTTGACATTACGTGACCTAATAAATTATCACGTTATGCGCTAAAACTTAAAACGTGTTATCATAAATGTGGTAGCATAAAGTTAAAGAAATATTAAGCTAGTAGTAAATAGCACTTTTGACATTTTAACTAATGAGCAACCGCCAAATTCCAATTGGTATAAATTTGGATGAAATCCTGTCTGCAAAATGTTTTTAGGCTAAAAAGACATATGTGTAGTATGTAGACGCACAGTAAATAAATTAAGATTTTGATTTTTTTTCAAGGAGGTTACATGTGGCATTGTAGAGTGACACATGAGAATTTCGATGCGTTTTCTAAGAGATCTGTGTCACAGATTCAACATTTCCGATTTTTTTATACAAAATGCAGAATTTGTGAAAATGAAATTTTAAAAAGACGCATTGGACTTACTTTGTGTTGCCTAGCATTCCCCATGCTAACTACCTAAAAAATTCGTAAAAGCAAAGTTTATGACCAGAACGACCCTATACTTAAACATGTAATTTTTAACATAAAAGTATTTTGCTTGCAAAATTTCATTAAAATTGGAGCTTAGAAAACTGAATTGGATTATTGGAAACTGGAATTGGATTATTGGAAACTGGAATTGATTATTCCAAGTAATACTAGAGTACCTAATATATGTCAAATTTTATTATGAGTCAGTAGTGGAGTGAAGTGTTTAGATTGCTTAAAGTACTTTATTAATGTCGACAGTTATGACAGCTGTCATAGTCTTAATTGACTTTGAAAAAACGACTCAATTCATGAACACTGGTATTGGAAATGTTAATGGAATATAAAAGCTAACTGTGAATAATTATTTGGAGCACTATATAGATTGAAACTGACGCTTTATTTTGCTGTGAACTGGCATTAGGGTGAACTAGAAGTTTCTAACTAAAAAGATTTGGGGTCTGAGCACTGACTGACTGGTGAATTGTTTTAAATTTAAAACACAATAAGAAACAATAGTAATTTCCGAAAACTAAATAATTACTAAAAAGTTTCTGAGGTGCTTCTAGTATTACTGTTTTGTACAAACTTCGTGTGTGTTCATCACAGTTTACTTTCTTCGTCGGCTACGCAACATGAAATCGAGTGAACGGGCGTTAAAGCATTACAGGCAAATACGAATTGTATTTTCAGCTATTTATAAGGAACTGGGATTTTTTGCACTTGCTCTCATATTTTTTGCGCAAGTTCTAACCGTCTCCTTATTGTGGTTATCTTTGAAGTGTTGGCGTATCATGCCTATAATTCTAACCATCCTAGTTCCTGTGCTAGCGATAAACTTGGTAATAGTGTCACTGCTAATTATTGGCGTTTCTCCACAAATCCAAGTGGAAAGTGTGAAATTATTAAGTTTTAAGAGGAAAAAATACTTTTTGCACTAACCATCAATCAAGGATTCGTTATTGGAATACCGTGTGGAAGGCATGTTCGTTTTACAGCAGAGTACCTTGTCAAGTTACATTTTGCAAGTTATTGGTAATCTTACAAGTGCTGTTTTGCTTATCAGCCCATAGGTTTTACGCTTATAAATTATGTTAGTTTTGTACAAACGGATGTCAGGCCAGCTTAGAAGCGACAAAATTAACTCAAGTTGAAGTATACTGGGTTTGTTTGGCTTTTTCCCAATGTCAATTACCAGTGAATTATTTTAAGCAAAACTTCTTCATGTTCCGGAAATTTGAGAGAGTAAAAAGGCTCTTCGTTTTACACGCTCCAAGTTGCCCCACTGGACTTGTATTATTAAACTCGTATTACTATCCAACTGATATCTTGAATTTAATTTAAAGTTTTTGTAATTATAAATAACCTAAGTTTTGACGATGTTTGAATTTTTTCTGTAATAATATTTAATTAGAAAATCAATTTAAATTAAGCCGTGAGTCGAAAAATTACTTTCGCTTATTTTATTAAAATCATGACAAACATATTTAACAAATATACAGTTTATTGAAACATTAGTAGAGCTGTGTTCAAGTAAAGCCAAAGGTATTTAATACAACGGCAAAGGGACAGAAACATGTTAGAAAAAACTCCACCAATTTTTATTTTACAAGCAAATGGTCATGTACTTTATCAAGTTGTAAATGTTTAATGTGTCTTTGTCTCGATTTTTAAAACAATGCTCCATGATGTCTTGGTTTTTTAATAAAAAACTAAAAGGGCTATCTTACTGAATTAAGTTGAAAAATGTTGTTCAGATACCATTTAAATCAGCACCCTATCCCGTTCCCACTCAAAAATCTGGTTTTCATATAAATTTTTACAAACATTTACCAAAAATTAATTCCAGAGTTATTCATGTTTCATTTAAATAATTTCAAAACATTGTTCTACAAAATTGGATTTGGTGAGATTTTTATAAACGTGCAGCTGTTATGCCAAAAAATCTTTGATATTCCCCTCACCTACGATCGTTCTCAAAACCGGTTGATCGCCCACCCTCACCTTAAAACACGATGGAAAATGCCAATTTACCATCTCACAGCCTTGGCCGTAGTTCTCGTTTATATTTACCAGATATACATCAGCGGGAAATTGGTTGTTGCAGCCAACATGTGGAACCTGAAGAAGCAATTCTCACCTGTTTTTCCATTACCATGCTTACACAATCGCTGATAACGATATATACGTTTCGAACGGCAGTCCAAAGAGCTGGGATATGTGATAACCCAAATAATAAAGATTGGTGGAGTAGAAAATAAAGGATTTCCTAAATCTCAAGGATTTGCCTGACCTACAACATTTTTTAAAGGCCTCCTCTGTATTCTTGAATTACATCCGAATTTTTAATTAAATGATTGCAATTGCAAAAGTATTTTGGTGAAGGGTTAGTTTCTGTCAACTTTATTGGCACACAAGAACGAAAATAATTTTACAACGGTTAACGAATATAAATTATTAGAGTAAGAACACTTCCTCCATTTTTGGTGAAGCGTAGGGCAGCTGACTGACAGCAATTGTTTACCGAACAGGCGCAATTAGATGACAAAAGTTACAAACCTGAGCACATGAAATATAATTACACAAATAATTATTTTTAACTAATGCCATTACTGTCATGAAAATAAATCTACCAATTGTCCTAATTCAAAAATCGTAAAGCCGGCTTTTTTTGGAAACTGTGCTGACTATAGAGATCATCGATTTGGAATACAATATTCCATACTTCGTTATTATTTATGCCACGAATTATAAATCGTGGAAACAAACAACCTTTCAATTTTAAACTCTGTTACTTTTTAAGCACAAGCACTAACAAAAAATATAAAAACCCAGTAAAATATCACTCGCGTAGATTTTTTACCTGTGGAACGCTTGCATCAAATGATAAATATTGCTCTACGAAGACCTCTACTGAAATAAATTGGCTGTAGTTTTTGACAGGAGATCTCACGCAAAGACTGTACAGGTGTGAAAGCCCATTCTATTAGAGTTGAAACCATTCGAAAACTAATTCCGGATAATATCATTTCCAAAATAACAATTTGCATTTGGAAGCCATGCTTGGTATTTGGTTTTTAGTGTACTTTTCAATTTTTGACTAAATTTTAAAAGGTGGCGCAATATTAATTTTTTTAACTAGCGGTTTTTTGTTATAGAAGATTTTGACAAAACGGTATAATCAAGCGACGGTATGAGGATCACATCAAAGGAGTTTATATTGCAGAGTGGCCCGACAAAGTAGCAGCTATATCGTAAACAACTTTGGCATCCTTGATATTATGAAACAATGATCGCAATAGCATTCGTAATATTAGATTTCTTGTACGCTCAAACCACAAAAATTGGGAATGAAAAGAGGTTTTTGCTGTCTTAGAAAAGAAAGGCTATTACTTGAACACGGTGGGGCATTACGGACTCCTCTTACAAGATTTGTAGATCAACTAAAAACTCTTCTACTTTTTTAACTCTAATAACAATAATATTATTATTGAATTATTATTATTTAATAAAACTAATTTTATGTTTTTTTTCAGGAGAATTCTCCTGAAATTTTTCAAAATATTAATCATTTTTTGGTCCATTTAGTCAGGTGGACAGAAAGTGATCGCGAAATATGACATTGTCGAGAAGAAAAAAACGCAAACTAATGTCAAATTGGTTTCTACGGATGTCTGAATTCAAAAATAGGAATTCGTGTTTGCTCAATAGCTGACTTAAGAAACTTCTACTCCACGCTTCATGCCCAGGTTCTACTTGAAACAACTTTCCGGTGCAAAATCTTTATTTACATGAGGTGAAATGAAGAAAGTCTTCCCATATAAAAACCTACATGCATGCACCACCATATATGTACATATATAAACACGTCCAACTCTAAATAAGATGGAAAACGATTGCTTCCTTTTATTTTCATTAAAAAGGTATTTAATATTTAATTGGCTCTAGCTTTCCTTTGTAGCCAACAGCATGGAAAGCGACCAGCAAGCCCAAAGAAGAAAAGTGTTCAAATGAATTGCAAAATCACAGAATTCAGAAAAAACAGCTTCTTTAATATAAAACTGATTATTTTATATCTGATTTTTGGAGAATATGTAACAGCGTTTGACGTTAGCTGTAGTGAATCAGTTTGCTTTATACACTACAAAATACCACGCACTGCAGTATATGAAAGATTTCCATCACGACTGGATTTCCGTTTGGAAAACATATATGTACCAAAAAAAAGAAGAAATAAGCTAACAGTTCGTAAAACCAACCTTCATATAGGAGGTGTACCTAAATGTTTTAACAATAAAGAAGAAAGTTGCAGACAGACTATTACAATGAAGTGAATTCCACAAAGTTGTAAACGGTTGCGCCACTTCATAAACTGGCCTAGTTTCCCATCTGCGTCATCCGAGATTTTAGCCGTCGAATACATCGTGAATAAATGAAAAGGGATAAACCAAAGGAAATTTGGGTTTGCTAGCCAATTTTGAGACTTATTTGAACAAGACAACTTTTGGAGAAAACGG
>LJIJ01003358.1:0-19515 GCA_001718145.1 Orchesella cincta | reverse complement strand
TAACAATCAGCAGCCTATGACTGCTTCTAATAGGACTGTCCAAAAAACTACAATTTTAGTCTTTAAAAGGTCATTTGCTGATGGATATTTTCTGACTTGCACCAAAAACGTAATTAATTAAGCATCAATTTCTACTAATAGCTAAATGCAGTTGCCGCATTCAAGTATAGATTTATTTATTATTTATTTATTTATTTATTTATTTGTCTCAAACTCTTTCGGGCCATGGACCCATAGAGCATAAAGGTACATTTTAAAGTATATACATAGGATTCTTGACTTAACATTATAACATAATATAATAAGGCATACATAGGAACATAAGTGTTTTTTCATGAACTCATCTCATATATAATTTTTGATGTTTAGCTTATAATACATAGTATTACCTACATTAAAATTCAATGATCATTTTCCTTAGTTTTAAACTCGCAGATACAGCATAAAAAAAGTTTACTACATCTTCTTTTTTACCAAATCGCAGTATACTTTCGATATTAACATTAGTACTCCTTATCTGTCTCATCGTTTGGAATGGAATGCAATCCATTAAAAAGTGTTTCATAGTATCCTCCGCTTTTGAGTTACATATAGTGCATGTTGATTCCACTTTAAATATATGACAAAAACCATCGTAATATAGTGAATCTACATTCATACGGGACTGTGCTGCTATAGCTAGCATCTTATGTGGTAACTTATACTTAAGGTACGTGGACGGAAATAGATTGTCATTAACTAGAGGTGAGTAAAATTTGTACCTATTTGAGGCAGAAACTCTGGATATGTCTTTTTGCCTACTGGCATCTACATATGACATTAATAAGCCCTCCGCCGATGCTAGAAACGTTTCCGAATCTACATCTCTACATAAGTAACTATAACCGTAACTATCACAAAATGATTGCATTTTAGCTACCCAATTATACCGCTCGCTTGGATATTTCCGTTGAAAGTTTTTATACAATCATCAATTTCTTTTGAGTCTGCATGTTTTCTGCATTCCATACTAGTTTTTCATAGGTTGTTGGCACATAAGAATCTACGATGACATCAACATGTACTTCCAAAGGAAGATGACTTGAAGTCGAGAAATTTTTCACCTCTAGTTTATGACATTTCGATATTTCGGAATAATGGAGGAATGCTAAATCAATAGTATAATTCTAATAGCTAATTCAAGTATAGATACGCAAGTATAAGTTGTTGAAAACATGCAAATATGTATAACAGTTAAAAACATTATATTAGATAACGTGATACACGTGAGATTGCATCTATACCATAAATCAAACGAAACTCAATGTTATTAGTTTCAAATATCAGATACTATACATTCCATCGTTAATCTCTCTACCTCTGTCACATTTACAAAAACTTTCAGGCTTCATTGGAATTTGAAATGGCGTTCTCCAACAAAGAAACTGCTGGAATTGATATAAGTTTAAGTTCTTCTACTGAGTTCCTAGGTTTTCCAATTCCATCCATCTGCTGCATAAATATGAGGTTGTCAAGAAGTTCTTTCTTTTCTTTTGCAGACAAATTCTAAAAAAGAAGGCAGATTAACCACGGCACCAGATCAACCCTTAGTTTATTACAAAACTAGATATGATTTAAAAATGAAAATTATTAATGACACTTACCGCAAAAACACGATACACAGTATCAGTGTCCAAACCGCTTTCCATTGTTGCTTCAGAATTTTTTTCCACCTTTTCCTCATTCATATTTAAGGCTACAACATCCGTGGATAGTCCAACGTATTCTACTTTTTCGCAAATGGCAAAGTGTCGGTTTAAACATGGTCCTCTGGAGTAAAGCATTTCATGAGCTTCAAAGTATGGGCATAATCCGTTATTTTCCAGTGCCAATGTAAGGTGACGTTCCAATTCCTCTCTGACCGATTTTACCAACCCAATACCCTATAACACCAACATTTCAAATTTCAAACACTCTCATTCCCGAAAATTAAAAATTTTGTATAAAAATAACTTACATCCGTCAAAGTTAATTTTATGGCAAGCATTCTTTAAAAAACTGGTTTGAAGTGAATCACCATTTATTACAGTTACAAGCTGAAGTCCTCTTGATTTACAAAATGAGAACGAGTCAGTCCAAGTCTATTTCACACGAATCATCAAACATCAACAATTTAATTTGGCGAAATCATAAAAAATGAATAACGAAAAAAAGCAATTACCCGTATGACTTTGTCTCCAAAATAGGTCGTTCCATTATACGAGCCAATCTCAATCAGTTCTGGTCTGCTTTTGGTGTGATTTCGTTTTAATTACACTTAAAGCAATTGGGTGCTCACTTTCGCACAGAGTGAGATGATTACGATGGCATGCACGACTGAAGTAGTACCCTTTCGGGTGATTGTTTGAGCTGTACACTAGACAATCCTTGTTTTTATCCCTGTCGCTCCATGAAGACGTACCCAAAGTCTTGAAACTTTCCACCTCTTTCCCATTTTCAACCCATGAAAATTCTCCACTTATATTCATACGCGCGCCTATCCAGTACCCTGAAAACAGGAAAGGTTTAATTTCTGTATTCCTTTAATTAATAATGGCTTGCATTTTGCAATATGAAAATCTTACACCCGTTAAAGTTGATAGGATCAAACACCGATTTCAGAAAGTCCGCTTGTTCCCTACTTGTTATGGTTGCTAGTTTCATCTCTTTACTTTCACAAAATAAACGAGACGAAGCCCAATCCTAGAAGTGGAATAAAACATGAGAAACGTCTGCCTTTACTTATTTATAAGATTGTGTGATCAGTTGTTTGTTTAAAAAAACTTACTCTGCTTATGGAATCAGTGATGTAGGTTTTGCCTTCAACTGTTCCTAAAATATGTCTCTCAGACTTTTCTTGCTGTGGAATCTCGGTAATATAAAGACCCCTTGAATCAATGACAAGAGCCGCTGATAAAACAAGTATTCCTATTAAAGTCTTCATGACTGATATCTGGATAAATAGAGACGACGAAATATCTGCAAAATATTCGGGAATGATTGAACGACTGGGTGAGAATGATGCTGATTGTTACCTCAACCCTTTGTTTATATACGATGCTAAAATTTAGAAATTTAATCCCTAATGTTCATGATTACTTCCTTAGTAAACATGGATTTCTGAAAATAATTATTACTCATTGAATATCAGGCTGCTGTTCTTTTTTAATTTTGGTTTACATTTCCAATGCCATGCCAGGTTATGCATATTTAAATAAATTATGTTCATTGGATGTAGCTAGTAAACCAAGCATTTCGTTTATTGACACGTCACACAAAATGCTGGAACGATCAGTAATGCAAACCTGAATAACAGCTGAAATGATTTTAATTAACAGCACAATCTGTAAATGTTGAATGTATAAATAATGTACACCAAATTCGGATTCAATGAAGTAATTGAAAGTCATATATTTTTGCTTGCTATGGAATGTTCATTTCGGTTTCACAAGTTAGCCCTACATCAACTTAATGAACCATTTTCAAGGAATGAAAATTATTTAGATTGAATTTTTCTGTGTAGAGGAGGACGTTAATTTCATTCCAATGAATCTTTGTGAATAAATGAGTTAATTTCCATTATCGTACATTGCGGAACTTTTTTGGTAAAGCTCGTCTTAAATTAGCATTTCTGGAGACAAAATATATACCACGAAATGTGTAGTTGGCCTCTTATAAACTTGTACAACTTCAAACAAATCGATGCGCATTGACTTTTCGTAGTAAGAAATACAAGTAGACTGTACAAGTATGCAAAAGCTGTACATTTTTCTGGTAACTGTTGATAATGCTGACCGCTGACGGTTCGCGTTCATGGAGGATAATTCATACAATACATACAACTTATGACGTCAATCTTCATTGGAATGGATATTGTATCAAATCTTGCAGCTAACTTCTTGATTTAATGTACATAAAGATAATGCGTAGTTAACAAAGCGTAGTACTAATGTGTCATTGCCAATTCTATGAATATATAATTATTATTTATCAAGGAATAGCATCATGTAAGAAGAAGACAAAAAATTTCAAGAAAAATCGAAAAGCAATGCATTAGTTAACATATTTACGTAATCCTCCACTTTTCACAGCAAGAAAAGCGCATCTTATTTATCTGCGCAAGTAGGATTATACTTTGTAAAAATGTATTTTGAAAAGTGGAAATATATAAGCCAGGAGAAATGAAAATAACTTGCTCCATATTCAAAGGCCGGCAGTGGAAACGGTAATTAGCAACTGTGCATTATCGTGAATTTAATGCGAAGACTTCTCCAATATGGAAATCTACTACGATATAATCTAACTTTTCAGAAATATTCATTCAATTTATGTAAACATCCTTCATCTAAAATTTAATTGAAACCCCTCATATTCTTCAAGAATTCTTACTCAAGTGGAAAAAGCTTTGCGAGTAATCGCATAATCTGTGAGCATGAAATCCAGACTTGATAGCAAGTAATAAAATGTAACTCTCAATAACTTCATTGAATTTAAAGTGAATTCTCATGATTCATACAGTCAGCTTTGCATTACACATCCTTCCAGCTTTGTTCAACCAAATGGAAATTTTTTTAATGAATTACCAGCTACAGGCAATGAACATCAATTTATTTCAATTGACACAGATCCTCTTGGACCCAATGCCAAAGTTGCAAATCTACTCAACTATAAATATTAGCTAGAACAATAAAATCCAATTAACAATTAGCTAGAAATCCTCTGAGAAAAATATTTGTCAGAAATAGAAACTAATAACCGAGAATAACACAATATGATATTATAAAATTTTGGTATCGTATATAAACACAGATTTGATGTGACAAACGACATAATTTACAGCCAGCCATCATGAAGAACAACAGTGACTTTCTCAGATAATACTTATAAAATACAGGGGCCATGAAGTTATTAGCAGGAATACTTGTCGTATCAACCGTGCATGCAATTAATGCAAGGCGCATTTTTTCTACCATAGGCTTGGAGCGTCAGATATCAGGGACCCGTATTTTAGGAACGGTTGAAGACAAGATGTATGTCACTGATAACTTGCACAGGGTACGTTTTGCTAAATTTAATACTTATTAAATAATCTTAAAATTAAAACTTCCAAAAATAACCTTGATTTTTCTCCTTGTAGAATTGGGCTTCATCTCGACTTTTTTGTGAAAGCAAAGGGATGAAGCTAGCCACCATATCCAGTAATGCTCAAGCAGACTACTTAAAGTCGGTGTATGATTCCACTTACTTTAACGGATGTAAGTATTTTATTTCAAAAAATATGAATGAAACCTTCAGATACAAAACATCAGACTTAATTTTCAAGGGTACTGGATTGGCGCACGAGTGAATAGGAACGGAATATTTGTATGGATTGAATCTGAGGAGAAAATATTAACTTTCAAAACTTTGGGCATATTATCATGGATTAACCATGATGAGATCAGCGATTGCCTAGTGTACAGCTCAAACAATCTTACATCAGGCTACTACTTCAGACGTGCATGCCATCATCATCATCTCACTCTGTGCGAAAGTAAGCAGCCAACTGACTCAAATGAAATTGAGTTTGACAAGAAGAGCCAAAGCTCATTGAGATAGGCTCGCATAATAACAAGACCTATTTTGGATCCCAAATCATGAGGGTAATTACTAATTAGCATCGTTCATTTATTTCTATGTCTGTATAAGATAATCGTGACGAGAAGTCATGGTTTGGTTAGAACAGAATTGGACTGACTCGTTCATATTTGCATATCACAAGGACTCCAGCTAGCTACAATCGACAATAATGATCGACACCAAACCAGGTTTTTGAAAAAAGCCTGCCGTAAAATGAGCTGCGACGGATGTGAGTTTTTGTTTGCAAATGAGATCTAATTTAATTTGAAATGAAGGCTTAAATGTTGCTATTTCAGGGTTTTGGGTAGCTGAAAAAAGGTGTAA
The DNA here is from genome assembly GCA_001718145.1 of Orchesella cincta. Classification (NCBI taxonomy): domain Eukaryota; kingdom Metazoa; phylum Arthropoda; class Collembola; order Entomobryomorpha; family Orchesellidae; genus Orchesella; species Orchesella cincta. The sequence goes on along the minus strand of LJIJ01003358.1, from coordinate 13,554 downwards.
GAAGAATCGAAGATTCGTCTATTGGAAGTGCATCAGATATTCAGCAATGCCATATCTTAGACGCTGGCGATAAACGTCTCTCTCGTCGCCCTTGCTATGACAGGTATACTCCCCTTTGCGAAACTCTTCAGAGTAAGAATGTTTCCGCCTGCAAAAAGTCTGGCGTGCAGATTCCTTGGCGTTCTAAAAGCTTTGCATGCAAGTGGACAACAGAATGCAAGTGCCGTCGCGTGCAAAGGGAGTTGGAAACCGGATGTTCTAAAGATATACCATTTTAACAATGTGGTAAAACTTTCAGGATTTTATATTGAAACAAACGTAGAAAATTAACTTGTTTATGTTTTCATATTTTTTGGTTTTATGAAATGAAAATCCTATCTCGAGTTCACGCGGTCATGATTGATTTCCTTAAAGTAGATACTCATTTGTCAATGTTTATGATATGAATGTGTTGATGCGATTTATGTGGATGTTTCTGACTTTGGTTTTAAGCCCTAAGAGGCGAGTATACGATTTTTATCCAGATTTTGTATGTATGTATTTTTGGACTATATATGTCAGATCAAGCAAGCAATCGAGGCTCTCTCTTTTTATCACGGTCAGATTGCACGCTGTCCAACTAATTATCGTTCTTCAATTTACCCATTCTGACACTATACACTTGTTTATGGCATCAAAATAACTGGTCTTTTAGGTTCCCAACAATTTACGATATTGGTGTATTCAAACAATGATTTAGGATTTATTATTTAAAAAGTTTTGATTATTGGTAACACCAGCCAGACATTTAAAAACCAAAAAATTTAGTAATAAATTTTGCGCCAAAAATTTGCTATTTACAACCACAGGTTGTTCATATGTATGTATCAACTATTGACTTAAATTTTTGCAACAACAGTACTGAATGGAGAAATGAAGGCATAAATTAAGTTGTGCCATAATATTGCTTAAGACCAAACCTAGTGTTGGTGTTGCAACATGGATTTCAGTTGGGAAAATGTAGGACGTTTGTTGGCATCAATACTCCAACATTTCAGCATAATTGTGTATCTGCAACCAAAATTCCAACCGAATTATTACGATACATTAGAGAAATTTAAGCAACATTATCGGACTTTCACCCACATGCCATCCGCAGCAAGCGATGGTTCTGGCAAACGTAACCCATCCAAAACCTGAGAGTTGAAGTCTGGAGTCCACGACAATCCACAAAAGGCACCTCTCCTGCAAATACAATCAAAATGACGTTTCTGTCTCCCAAAACCGATGTCAGAGTGAGAGTTCCGGAGTCAGCACCACAAAACCCCACATATTTCAGGCCATATTTGGCTTTTTCAGCCAATTTGACCGTTACGAACGTAATCGTTGAAAATCGGACAGTCTAAAATGTTCCTGTACCAAGTACATGTTACACAACATAAGATACAATTTTAAACGATTTGATTAGGATCTTTTGAACAGGTCTAGTGATTACCCAATGAATAAATTTCCCAGAGAGTCACACCAAACGACCACACATCCGTCTTCTCATCAAATTCCAAGCGACGAAGGGATTCTGGAGACATCCAGCGCCATGGTAGAGGTTCTTGCTGAGACTTCACATACATTGAGTACTCATACATGCGACGGGAAAGTCCAAAATCGGAGACTTTAGCTTTCCTGTCATGTGTCAGTAAAACATTTCTGGTGGCTAAATCCGCATGCACAACCTAGTTAGAAATAGAAAAGCCAATAAATATTTAATAATTACAGTCATAGATCAATACTTAAAATCACTACCAATTTTATACATTTTTCGATGCCAGAAATTCCATGGCTGTTGCAATTTCGACAGCCCACCGTCTCAAATCTTTAGCAAAAATAGGGGACCTTTGTAATGGTTTAGTGTCTTCCAGATGTATGCCTTCGTCAGGGCTTGAATAATAGAAATTTGGTGAATATTTTATAATTAATTGGCACTACTATATTGCCTCCTATTCGTAAAAGCTAGGTTTACCTGACTTCCAGGTAGCCGTTTTTATCCATTGCGTGTTCCTCTTGAATGTCTAGTCGAGAAACGGTCTCACGTAAATATTTTTCAAGGCAGCCCAGTTCACACAGTTCAAGAAATATGTATATTTTGCCTTGAAACAGTAATGGAATTGATTTCAGAAATCATTTACGTTTATTTCTTCGCTTTACTTAATTCCTGCTACCTTTCTTGATTCCTTTTGTGTAAGCTCCAACTATATTAACAATATTGTCGTGCTTTCCCAGATGACTTAAAACTTTTATTTCAGTGAGAAAATCCGTTATGGAAGTGGAGGGTGAGGACGGGCATGTTGTTTTCACAGCCACATTGAGTTCTCTATTTCCTTCAATTTTTCTTACAGTTCCGCGATACACAGCTCCGAATGTACCCTTTCCTAACGGTGAATTCCAATCTAAAAAAATTACAATGCAAAAATCAAGCCAACCGAATTACTATTTAAATGTCTCAGTTGTGATTACAACCTATGTGAAAGGACGATTTTGATAATTCCAGAGCTTTCCTTTAATAATTGAAGAAGCCGAAGATAATTCTTGAAGGTTTACTTCATCTTCCTGTCGTGGCTGATCTTTACGTAAAAGCCGGCACAAACGCTTCCGCAAAATTATTACTGCTGTAACAAGTAGTGCCAAAAACAGTAGCACCACGCAAACAAGTATATACCAATATAAGGATGTTTTGGCACTGTTTGATCCGCCGTCTTTTTCCTGCCCTAATGGGTTGTCTACATTTAGGGTAACGTTTATTACTTTTAAACCTTAAAAACACAAAAATAGAAATAAATATACGTCTTACCATTGTTATTCTCCTTCTGTTTTTCTTCAAACACATACTGCGAACTATCAGAATATGACGAATTTTCAATCAGTCGCCACCACCCAGTATAAATAAAGTCTTGTGCTCGAAGGTTTCGATTTGGGTTATCAAATGCTCTGTCAAAAACGACTGGTATATTGGTCTTTGTTGCCCAATCGCTAATGCTCTTCCAGTAACTGACTAAATTCTTGTCGTTTGTAATGCTTTGAGTTTCGTTAAAGTTTACCCAACCGGTGAAAAGTCCAACCGACACGTGGTCATCATAAGTTTTAATTCGTTGCACACATTCTTGAAACAAATTGACAATATGGCGAGATGCTAAATTGGGATCCTGCTGTAAGTGAAGTTGGTCTGGGTACCAATAGAAATATAGTTGTTTAACGAGAGGCAAAACTGGTGGTAGGTAATTGGGCAGTAGCGATGATGTTGATGTTCCGCATTTAGAAAACGGAAACAGAGCCCCCAATTTGTATTGAGAGTGTTTCAGTTGATTTTGAGCATAGGTCAAGTATGTTGTGACATCATCAACAGTGTCGTCATTCAAAAAATCGTAACCCGCAAAGTACAAATGTTTCACAGTTCCCGAAAATATTTCGTTAGCTTGATCCGACTTTTGCTTTAAAACGTCAAATTGGGTGACACTTGACTCTTTTCCAACCGTAAAAAACCAAAAGTCGGTAAAAGCTCAAGTAGTAGGTTTCGAGGTGTTCCATGTAGTTTGTTATAAGTTGCTACGGCAGACGGTAGAAGTTTTCTACCTAAAGTAGTAAAGTTAATTTGGAAGCAATGAATTTATACTTTTAATTGTAATGTACAGCTTACTTGACGTATCGTCATATTCCGCCATGATTCTATTGAATCTTGTTGCAATCGTGGAGAGGATTGGAAGAAATCCTTTCTCGTCATAAGAGAAGTCATGGTCTCTTTCAGAAACAAAGGGATTGAACCAAACTGGAAATTCTGACCGCTGACGACATGAATATCCCTTTGTAAGAATTATCAAATAACACAAACTGTAACGTTTCTTAATGTGGGAATAAATTTGTTCATTAAAGCTGTTTTGTAAGTTGAATTACCTGAATGTTGATGGTAATGATGAGCGCACTATGAAAAAGTAGCCAACAGAAGTCCATTATTGGGGTTTGAATAGATGTTTTTTAAGATTTGAAAATCTTTACAAAAATACTCAATAGTGTGTAATAAACTACGGTCAACGGTGGTTCCGTCAATGAGTGAGCCAATAAAGTATTTTTGGAAAGAGAGACATATATATTTATTTATTTGCTTATTATGTACCTTTAGGTACATATTAAGAAGACTTTGTATCGCTTCGTCGACGACGACGTCGTCGTCTGTCGTCTGTCTGTCAATACGATACTTTCGAACCGTTTGACATTTTGAAATTCTGTCTTCACCAGTCGATAGATAAGACCAAAGCGGAGGATGAGTTCGTAGATGGATTATCTGGGGTCATGGGAACAGGGTCAAATGATAAGCGTCACATATAGCTTATGATACATCATTCGAAAGGCATTGCTCTACTGATGATGAATATGCATCGCAAATTCAAATCAGAACTTCCGACAGGTCAAAGGTCACGATAGCTTATAATATATCATTAGAAGGCTACTGCAGTGCTGATTGTAATTATGCATTGAAAATTGAAATCGGAACTTTCGAACAGAGGTCAAAGGTCATGCACTCTTAAATGACACACTTAGGGTGTGATATGTCATTCGAAAGCTATTTTATAGATGATTTCACTTATGACACATTTTTATGTCCTAAATTACATCGCTAAAGTACATCGATACATCTTCGAATTGTCGGGTTTATTTATTTATAACTTCCTCCTTGAGGTTTTATTACGTGTCTGAGTCTTCACGTTCCGATTTGATGTCCATACAATGATACATTTAGAAATGAACGATGGCAAACTTGACATTGTAAAACAGATTATGTAATCTAGGTATATGGCCAACTTTGATGGCAAACTTGACATTGTACAACCGACTATGTAATCTAGGTATATTGCCAACTTTTTGTATGGTCTAGTTTTAAATTATTAGTGAATCACTGTACAAAAATAGGCATTACGACGCTTTTTTATGTGTGAGAAGTTCCAGCAGGTTTATGAAGTTAAATGAAATCACGGTTATGCTAGAAATAAAGACCTATGTGAGTTATGCATGTTGCACAAGGTTATCGGCGGGGTAATGTGATACGTTTGCGACAGGGCAATTTGATGTTTTTTGGGTCTTTGTAAAGGGACGGCATTTTCTCAGAGGTTTCTTCACCAATTTGGCTGAAATTTTCTCTTAAACTTATTTTCCAAGCGATTCTACAGCCGATTTTTCAAGGGTTTTTGAAAATTCGAAAAAACAAGCGCGTAAATTCAAAACCAAAACGAGTGGATTTTTGCTAAAAATTTAAAAATCTTTAAGTGCACTGAAAGGGCAAAACTCGCGTATATTCTTGAATTTAAAGTTTTTATGAAGGCACAAAAATGGTTGTTATGAAATTTTAAGCGTTTTTAAATTTACCAAAAATATTATGATTTTTTTCTTAAAAATCGCTGTTTTTTGTTATTTAAATTATGTGTGATGGAAAAAGACGCAAACAAAAACCACACGGTACCGTGACATTTACTAGCGCACACCAGTGGTTAACCGAATCATGCGTAAGTGACCAAAAATATCCAGCTTGGAATTCCCATTTGTTTCGTCAGTCTCATAAATGTATTCGTTATTAGAATAGTAAGAACGTGTCATAAGAAAAGATACGTAGCTATAATAGGAAAACTGATTTTCTAATGCATCTAATCTTTTCACTTACTAAATAAAATATTAGGAATATTTTTACATTTCAGTAATAACGTGATGCCTCAATTAAGATTCTGGAAGGTTGAATGGAATGGAAACGGTTTTTGTTGAAATACAATAAAATGAAACAAATTTTAGGGTACTTTGGGTATAAGCATTATCTCTTGGAAAATGAGCATAGAAGTAATTAATTAGCACAACGCATTTTAATAGAGTTCAGACTCGCACAAGCAAGTTATTTGTTTCTTGCCTTTGTTCGTTGCGGTTTAAGGGATTGCTGGAAATCTTGATGATGATGAGAAGCTTTCAAGTTGGCAGTGTGCTCTATTTGCATCTTGGTGCATATGTGTGTTGTATACGACTAACAGCTATTCTGATAATTTGAGTGGAGTCGTCAGCAGCCTGTTATCATAGTCATTATTAATAGAACAAGATCATAAAGCAACCATCTAATCTCATCATCAACGATTTGCACAGAATTAGAGAATTTTGAGTTCATGAAGAATTAATTTTCTGAGCCGGGATATTTTTAAAACATTGCAGAATTTATTTAAATCAAAAAACGTTCAAATTAATAGACATGCGGTAGGAAGACGATAACATATTACATACTCTTTATGAAGTGAACTATGTGTGCATAGGTATAAAAATGAGTATTTTACATATTATGTTTTTAAAAATTTATTCATACATCATAAATAACGCAAAGTAGATTCAATGATGTTAAAAAATAAAACTTCAATATTTCTATTGTCAATCTTTTTTTATTGCCAGTTGCATATTAGCAAACACTTTTCTTTCAGCAATTATTTACCAACAAAATATGTGCCTTCGCAAGATTCACTGGCATTTGAAGTGTCATCCGCTTCTGGAGAGTCATCTGGCTTTGACGAAATGATATCCTCTTCGACGGAAATTTCTGGACTTGACAAAATATCAAACCCTTCTGCTGAATGCTCCATTTTACTAATTTCATCCATCAGCTGCATAAATTTGAGGATGTCGAGAAGTTTCGTCTTCTGGCTTTTTAAGCTCTAATAAAAATAAATCTTTAGCAACGACACTCAAACAATTACCAAAGATAAAATTCATATAAACAATGATTGTCAAAACCAAACAATTATTGAAACTCACGGCAAACATGAGGTCTACACTTTCAGTATCTGAAATGCTTTCCACTGACGTCTCAGGAAATTTTTCAGCAAATGTTTCGTCACCATTCTGATCTACTGCATTTGTTTCTAGTCCCATAGATTCCACACTTTCGCAAAGAGTAAAGTGTCTGTTAAAACAAGGGCGACTAGAGTAACGTTTATCACGAGCATCTAAGTATGGACATAGCTCGACATTCTCTTCACTTCCCGAGAGTAATTTTCTTATTCCTCTCACATCCTTTTTGGCTACCCAAAACCCTAAAATACCAAAAATATTTTTAAAACTCTTTTGGTAGAAATTTAGAAAGGATTTGTATGGAAATCGTCTTACATCCGTCATAGTTAATTTTATTGCAGGCCTTCTTCAAAAAGCTGGTTTCATGTCTATCACCATTGCCAATTCTTGCAAGCTGAAGTCCTCTTGATTTACAGAACGTCAACGAGTCAGTCCAGTTCTGTTTCCCAAAAACCACCAAACATCAACACATTACAAAGACATGAAATGGAATATAAAACACTACACTAACAAATTAGAAATTACCCGTATGACTTGGTCTCCAAAATATGTCTTGCCATTATACGAGCCAATCTCGATCAACTCCGGCTCTTCTTTATGAATGCTTTCGTTTTCAATTTCATTTGACTCAATTGGCTGTTCAGTTTCACAGAGAGTTGGATGATCATGATGGCATGCGCGTCTGAAGTAGTACCCTGATGCATGACTGTTTGCGCTGTACACGAAACAATCTTTGTTTTCATCCTCGTTGCTCCATGATGACGTGCCCAAAGTTCGGAAGGTTTTAACCTCTTGCTTAGTTTCAACCCATAAAAATTTCCCGTTCTTGTTCTTTCTTGCGGCCACCCAGTACCCTGAAAACCAGAAACATTGTCATAATGTTTTTTGACATTTTCATTGGTTCAAAAAGAAAATTTTCTAAGGCAAAATCTTACATCCGTTAAAGTTGATAGGATCATATTCCGACTTTAACAAGTCTGCCTGTGCTCTACTTGTAATGGTGGCTAGTTTCATCCCTTTACTTTCACAAAATAAACGAGATGATGTCCAATCCTATAAATGGAGTGTATCATTGTGAGCTATGGCCATTTGTTATTTTTAAATTTTCATTATTTATGTTTTAGTTAAACTTACCCTGTGCATGGAATTGGCGACAAACGTCTTGCCATCGACCGTTCCTAAAATATGGTTTTCGAGATTATCTGGCTCCGGAGTTGTGGTAGTAATAAGGCGTCTTGCATTAATTGCAAGAACAGTTGATAAAATCAATATTCCTGTTAAAGACTTCATGGCTGCTGTAGTATTTCTGTAACAAGAGGCGAACAATTCGCTGGAGTATTGTCGTGAATGATTGAACGACTGAATGTGAATGATGATGTGTGTTACCTCAAGTCCTGTTTATATACGATTTAAATTTGGCAAAAACGTTACGCAAAAATTGCGCTCTTTCTTTCCAGGTAAATGCGAATTTCTGAAAACTATTATTACTCATTAAAATTCAGGCTACCCTCATTTATATTTGTGTTTTATTTTACATACTTCATGGGATTACAAATGGAAATGTAACTTCATTTCAATCCTCCAACCATTTCCAACTAAATTGATATTTAAATTTGGAGTGTGGTACTTGAGCTGATTGAGATAAATTGATGTTGATTGGCGGCAGCTAGAAGGCAAAACATTTTGTGCTATGAAATGAATGGAGCAACAAATTTATCTCGTGTTTCATGTACAACTCATAATACAAGAATAAAACGATCTTTCTGAATAGTACAATTTAGTAATAAAAATTAAAAAAAGTGTAATGTTGAATTCCAATTCAAATGAAGTGACAGAAAGCCATTTTTAATTACTGACAATCGTGCCTTTCCTTTCTACGACCCATTTAATAAACGATTTTGGAGAAATATGGGCAAACTACGTTTTTACAGAGTAAATGGTAGTTATTCTGATATTCGAATATAAATAAAATCGTCGGAGTACTTGGTAAGACTTTCCATACTTTGGTAATAAGGTTTAGAACAGACTGGGCTTTCACGAGAAATGTGCCAATTAAAATAAATGAATGTTCATTGGCTGTAGTCACTAAGCAAATCATTTTGGTCAGCGTTTATGAAGCTTTTTTTATCAAGCTCATTGCCAACATTATTGATGTTGAATATTGAGAGTTGGTCCGAGTCAATGTCAACTGTCATCCCTTTAATTTAATGCTGCAAAGTGGGCTTGAGAAAATGTCACTACCAGATTTAAATACACTTGCTACCAAGTAGTTGAGGCATACAATATTGATGACTGTTGTTGCCTGTTCATAAATGGTAAATGCTCTGTAGTCCCATTTGGCTTTTGTATTCCAACTTTCATATACAATACGTCATGTGTTCCCGAAAATGGGGATTAATTTCAAATTGCAAGAAATTTGGGAGAGTGTAGAGTTCTCAATTCTGCACATATATATTTATTGTTTCAAAAACAAATATGAATTTTTCATGTGTATTTTATTCAAAGTTCAAGGTTTCATTGAACAACTCATAGAAGCATACAAGCATATTTGATAATAATATTCATGTGGTTAAAAACCAGTTTAAACAAATCAGAGAAGAGATGCATCATCTGGAAAATTGTTCAAAGTGGGATAGTTTCTCTCCCAGTAATTTTCGAATGGTCCTTCTCCCCCGCACGAATCATCTTCCAGAATCTGACCATCCGTAACATAATACATGATGTAGAAATTGCACATTTCATCATTTCGGGTTGGCTTACGTCAAAAAACGTCAATTTTAAATCAAGACCAGCATCCTTTTAAAAATCTGAGTAAATATTTGATGTCGCTTTATACCCAATGTATGTCATTCTTTTCCGATTGCTTTCCATCGTACACCTCGCTGCCAAAATGTCACCATTTTTAACTGGAATGTAATGCTCGACAGGGTAAAACATTTGGGGAAGTTGAGGATCCTTTTTCCCAATCAAGCTCCATTTACATTCGCCAAATTCATCAACTCGAACTCGGTAACCGCTTATCACTTTTCCTAAACCCGAAACGAAAAAGTTTAAACAAAAAATTAGTGAATAAAAACTCTAAAAACATGCGAACCTAAAGAATGTGAATGAGTTCTGAAGGCAAACGGATAAATCGTTTTCTCCTCCTTCATGATACAAGCCGATTCCAGAAATGTTGTCGCCCTTGGCTCAACGGAGCCTCCGGTTGCGAGCAAGTAAACCCCAGCTAATTTCTTTTGTCTTTGTTCTGTAACCTCCAAGGTCAATCCGATTTGACCGTTTGCCAAATTCCACACGTTGGCATGTCGTGTGGATCCCCGAAATGGAGTTGTAAAACAAGGGAAGCAATGCCAGATTTCCCTCCAATTTCAAACCCAACATCTTCCGGGAGAATTAAGCTAGGCGCGTTCTTTGCCCAAGCATAAAGAATTCGCTGTTGACCTTCAGAGCAGATACTGCCAGATAAAAGCGACTCCCCACGGTAGAGTACGTCTTCTCATCTCCTCCCATACACCGCAGTTCCACACTTGTTCATTGATAGTCCAGGTTCAGTGCATCCGTATAACTACGTTTAAAAACGATACATTGTATGAATTCGATCAAATTTAAGATATTTAATGATTACAATTTAGTGGGTCACAGTCCTTACGAGCATGTGATGAACTGCTCCCATATCTGCTACGGGCTTGAATTTAACTGTGAATGAATATGAAGAAGCGAATACATTTTTAGCTTGAATTGTTGAATCAAAATCAATTTTAGTTTGCTACCTATGTACTGGTTGTATCTGGAATTCAATTCCAATGATGTGCAAACGTAAGCGTCCGGCTACATTTATAAAATAAATAAACTGATTGGCCAGGACGTAATATTTGCTCCCACTTTCATTACTACGAATTTTAAAAACGTACTGAGATAATAAATTGCTTAATAATTTACCATGTCTGGCTTCCCATATGGAATTAGTATAGACAGATCCAAGACCCCGAAGGTGACTGTAACCCTTCGATTGTGTAAGATAAACTCCAAATGATAACAAAAGTATATTGATTTGAATGGTGAACCATTTTCACTGCTTTAAAATGACTTAACTCAAATTATTAACCCAATAATCACAATGTATTCCAATAGTGAAATTTAAAAAAATTAAATCCTGATACGGATTCCAAAATGTGTTGCGAAAGGTCTGATTGCATGATTTCTTTAGAGGACAATTGATAATAAATAATTTATGAGGTCTTGCCTCATAAATTTTGATTGTGGACATGGCCAAGAGCTTGCGGACATGAAGTTTACTTACAAATATTTGCTTCTACTTTTGAAATTTGATTTATATGTCACTGAGTTCTGCCGAAAAAGCAAAATCCAACAGATTTATTTTTAAAAGCTCGTCTTTGAAATTGAAAGAATCACACTACTAGAACCTTTATAAGTGAGCGACCATTGATTTGTACGTAAGTTTAAAAAAGTTACTTCTTGTAATTTTGATTCCAACTTTGAGGAGTGTCAGGAAGTCACTACATCCGCGAATGGTTGCGGCAGAGGCTAGAAAGTTCACAAGGCTTCGAGAGTTAATTTTAGAAGGTTATCCTAACTTCTTAACCAAAACTTGGTTGAAACCGATTATGCTATTTTATGCCACATTCAACCCTGTTTTTGTTATTTCCCAGGTTATCGAGAGGCTACCCTGGCCGAATTTAGTCACATGAATGACAGTTCGCGTGCAGAAATGTTTTCTGAGAGCGCTGTTGAAGTTACTATACCATTTTAAACCCATCAGCAGAACAGGAAGTTTTGCACGATGGGGGAGTCACTTCTTTGACACTGACATCTCTGATCAAACTCTGATGTATGTTGCTCCAGCTTATGAGGTCAGCAGACCAGGACCGTCTTTCGCTTCCACGCCACAGACAACTGAAGCCCCAGTACCTTCTCCAGCTTCAACTTCCAACATGAATGGACAACTACTAAAAGGCCACGCCTGGATGACAATCTACCCTCACTTCGAATAATGCAGATGATGAAGCTGCCTGCGAAGGTGGTGGTATCAAGAGGAAACGACCCGCAGTCAATTTAACACCTCCTGATTCTCACTAGTACGGATGAACTGCTGAAGAATGTAAAGCAGGAATCATCGTAAGTTGTTTTTCAAGTTATTTATTATTTATTTTTGAAACGTAAATAACTATCTTCAATTTTGGTGGAATTGTGCAGAGCTTCCGCTGAACAAGATGAGCAGGAGAGTTTCGAATGGGAGTCGGACGATGAGGACATCTTCACTTTGGCAGTGCGGAAGAGGAGGCAGTTGTTCGAGGGTGTGGAGATCCTCCGATGTGAGACCCGCGAGGAAGGAGTATCTTCAGTGCAGCGTCTGCTGCTTCACTCTGCCAGTTACGACGAAATATTTGAAGGGGAACACCCCTTATCAGAAGATGAAAGCTCACATCAACTACATTCATAAAGATCAAGGTAGGCAGTGAAATCATATTCTATTTTTCCCAAAATCCAAGTTGTGTAGAACTTTACAATTATTTTTTATAGTTACGGGTCAGAAATAGGGATGGGCAGACCAATTTTCGAATGCGATTTTTGTGCGTTGACCTTCACACACCCAGGAGTCCTTTCAGGAGCACAACGCGACTCATCCCAGTCATCAAATTCCGGCTCAGGAATGCGACATTTGCCAACGCCCAATTAAAATCAGTAGCAACTTCGAACTCAGCTTTCTTCGCCACAAGTTCACTCATAAAAATGATGAGGAGCGGAGGCAGCTCTGGATGCAGGCGAAAAAGGAGCCTTTTACTCATTCTTAGCTAAAACTGATGTGAGTAGCTACGCTCAAAGAAGAGACAGAGCGTTTTCTCCAGCAAGGGAGACCTGGTGTACTTCTTGTGAAAAGTAAACTCGCAGCCAGCCATTTCAAAATTTTGAATGCCAAAACTTGCCAGAGAACTTTTCCACTGAAAAGCAGCTTGGCTATCCATATGAGGTCTCACAAAAGAAAGGATGAGATCAACAAGAACAAAGTGAGCATTCCATCTCCACCTTCTTCCGATGTCGATGTAGAAATCCTCAAAGTGAAAAGGTTGATGAGAAAGAAGGTCAATCACGAAATCCCTCCGTTCTCTTTCCTGTCTCACCTCAGAAAAAGGTTAAATCAACTGATAAGGCAACCCAGTTGAAACAAAGCGGACTAAAGTTTCCAGGAAGAATGAGCTTCCTGTAGAAAATGTTAGAGATCCGAAACCAGGAACTTCCGCGGAAATGCAGCAAAACCAAGTAGATGATAATAATGGAATGCTGCCTATTTTGAAGCGTGAAGTTAACTAAGACCATTGTTTTTATAGGAGAACAATATCTAAATTGGTCGTGGCTTATTGCTTCTTTTTAGAGGCTGGATTTTTGAGACTAAAAATGATTCCACTTTGCTGACTCTGAAGACTGGTGTTTGACTGAACCCCAATCATTTTAGTTTGAATATATGTATATCATTATATCGTGCGATGTTAAGTGTGAATCAATTTAGGCTGTTCTGCTGTTTGTTTGTGACTTAGAAAGAGAAATTCGATTCATAAAAGATTTAAAGTATTTTACTAAAGAGAATGTGTTATTTATGATGAATGCCATTCGTTTTCTAATCTTTGTTTGCAATATCGTAAGTTTTGTTTATTATTATGAGCTAAGGACTATCAATCTTTTAATAATAAAACGAACCAT
>LJIJ01003357.1:0-19517 GCA_001718145.1 Orchesella cincta | reverse complement strand
ACTGAAAAAAGGTGTCACTCCGTTTACATAAGTATAATTAAATGATATATAATAAGTTATATTTATATTTTTTGTTGCCTACTTACCTTGCTTTGCATATCCTATTATTCTAAACTTTGAACTTATCATTCGGACAAATTACACATCTTGAATCTACATGCTGACTGTCTCGACCGAAACTGGATTTTTGTAAATTAAAAAAACAGTCATTTACTGTCAAAGGACACCAGAGATATAATGCATTGGTTTATAGATATGCTAGAAATGCATAGATATTTTAGTCAAAATTAGCGCAAATGGTTATTTCGCTATTACTTTTACTATACCTCTCTGGTGCTCTTTGATAAAAAGACTCACCTAAATGCGTTTCAGCAATGTGGCTTCACAATTAGCAGATGCAATCATAGACTACATTAATAACCCGAAAAAGAGAAATTCAATGTAAATGAATGTCTGAATGATTTTTTAATGTTAAGATTAATGTCTGATAGGATATGCGAAGCAAAGTAAACACCAACAAAATACCATTATAACTTATTGGTATGCAAACATAGGGCCCACGAACGAACATTGATATATTTTTTGAGATCTGAAATTAGTCTGATTACATTTCTCAGAATTTTTATCCGAGATACAATGATTTGCAGTCATAAATTGGCGTGTGTGAATTTTGAGAATTTGTTCAAACTTCCCTTAATAAATTCAATTTTAAGAAAAGTTTGCCGTCATGCAACATGGTGCGTCTTTGAAAAAATTGGGGAGCAAATATCCTATGTGAGGAAAAAGCCTAGGGAGGAAACTGACTTGGGAGGAAAAGGCCTTGTGAGGAAACTGGCTTGGGAGGAAAAACTCGCTGTAAGGAAAGGGCCATGTGAGGAAAATGACCCGTGGGGGGAAAGGGCCATGTGAGGAAATGACCCAGACCCCTTTTACAACGGAATTTTTAACTTTTTAACTGTTTATTGGGTTTTGTAGCAGAGATGAATTGTACTGAAATACTTCTTACTAAAAGTTACATGTTTTAAAATCCGTTTCAAAATTACAATAACAAGTTCTTTCGACAAGAAAAGTATTAAATTACAATTACACATTACATTTACCGAATTTTGATGAAAAATCCAATACATTAAGGAAATATTAGAAAATTGTCAACAAACGAAACTATATACAAAAAATGAATTAATATTCGCGTACAACTACAAACTTAAATAAAAACGTTCTCGCAAGAACTTCTTTCATGAGAGTAGTACTAGTAGTACGGTTTCCTTCAAAGTAGTACTGTACTACTTTCGTCAATTTTGGACCCCAAAAGTAGTACGTCTGGCAACTATAATCTAATGCATTACTTATTTTGTTTTACCCATTTACCGCCATATGAGCTATATTGTCACAATCATTTAAAATTGGATCGCTGTTTTAACAACGTAATTTTGAGACGTGACGATCCAATGCGGAGAGCCGAAAGCTCTACTTATTCATTAGGTTCTATTCAAAATTGAACAGTTTTCCGACTTCAAATTTTGAAATTAAAAATTGCTTGTAAAAATATTTGCTTCCTGGAAATCCATAAGTATATATTCCAAACTTTTGTACCATCACTTTGGAAACACTACTTCTTCCTATTTATTATTGTTTTTCATTGTTTCTCAATTTTGTTAACTATACGGCCGGTTCTAGAACCTTATAGTATTACCTCTCTTATAAATTATAAATTTGTTTCTCGTTTGCTTGCACGTTCCATGTTAAATCTTGACTAACTACTTCCTACAATACGCTGTACGTGTCTATATGTTTGAAACCATTTTTGTTCAATTGCACTAATTTGCTATTCTACGTTTTGTGATTCGTACTAGAAAACACATTTACAGAGTCAAATTGAACTCTTGAAAAACGTTCCTGATTCAACTCAAATTGTTTCCTTCGTTATTGTTCAAGTGGTCAGAGTAGGCTTGTCTTTAAAAGTTAACTTCATATCAACTAAACAGCCTCAACGAGTACAACCATGAAATCGAAACTGGTTAACCTACCAGTCTTAAAATTTACGAAAGACTTCGACAAAAACTCAATGGTGCCCATGGGTTTTTATGGACTTCAAGTGTACCGATTACTGTTTGGAAGAGTTCCGCCATTTCTGCTAGACATGGACCTAGCCGGTTCTCACTCCGTCCAGTTCAATATACATCCTCCAAACCGAAATAACTTTCGGCGATTTCTCATTACTCTTTTGTTTCTAATTGCTACCTGGCTCGAAGTCTTTTTGTGTTGCTAAAACACTACTTTGTCCTAATGATGTCGTGTTAAATTTGTTAAACATGTCGATTCTAATTGCAGTATTTTTAGGTTCTTCGCTTCTGCTAGCATTGAGTGTCACTACGTATTCGTCAATGGAGGCTTATAACTGTGTGAAAAATTTGCTTAGAAATGGATTGCAATTACGTAAGTAACTGGTTGAAAAATTTACTATTTACAGTTGTTTCTTAACTTGTGATTTTATAGAATTTGAAAGGAAAGAATACAGAAGCATTGATGTAAACGTGACTGGATTTCTAATCACGTACTATATGGCCGGTACAAGTTTCCTTGGAATACCATTCTTTCTTCTTATCGCAATTTTCAAAATGTTTGTGTTTACAACACTATGTGCTGTTGCAAACGAATACCACGCTAATGAGGACTTTACTGAGCGACCCCATTTTAATTTTTGTGGTGTGGTCCCAACTCTTTCTGTGTCAATTGCTCAGATATATTACCGTCGTTTATGCTACTTGTACTCAGAGCTGCCTTTTTGGGTGGAACTGCAATAACACTTCTTCTTCTCAAACGGGGCTCACTTATTCGTATACTGAGTAGAGATCTTATTAGTGGTAAACAAGCGTTACATTTTACTTACAATCCAAGAAAGGTTGGCTATTACTTCACACTCAAATGGAGAGCACAGCAACCCCTTCCAATATACTGTGGGCCCCATTTCAAACTTTCAAAGGAGGCGATATTAATCTTTTTTAATGTTCTTAGCACCAACATCACCAACGCGCTACTTTTGATAAATCCTTAAGTTTACCCTAGGGAAAAAAGTTTAAAGTAGATATTATCAATGAATTTAGACTAGTTGAGATGAAATAATTAGAGATAATATTGTTTTCCACTAACTATGTGTCACTGCTTGGTTGTCAATATTTCCATTTACAATAACAAATAAATATATAGATACATATAGAGGAGCTTTTTTGAATACCGGAACCGTATTTCCAAACAACTCTTCTATTTCTTTTTTATATTGAGCACATAATCTAATTTAACAGGTCAAATAAAAATATAATTGCAGGATATGTAAGGCCGTAAAACTGCAAGAGCGTAGTGGTCTTCTGATATGTTTTTAAGACACTAAAGCCAAAGTACACGCTAGTTGCTATATCGGTTGAAATCGATTTCATGGGAGTGATGTGGACAAACTCAAAAAATATCACGTAAGGACGTTTACAATTTTGGTAGATTTTGATATACAGTGTTCAAAAACTCAAGCCGATCAAAAAATTATATATGTAATGAGTTTTTACATGACCAACCCCCTGTTTATATAACGAATACATAAACCTTTTTAAAATATTGTAATACGTAGCTTAGCTAAGTAAACTCCTCCGATTTTCATTTCAAATACGCCCCCTTAAACTAAATTGCATTTGCTCATTTAAAGAAAATTCGGAACACAAGAGACACGATTTGAAAATGAACTGTAGCTTTTTACGCTGATTATCAAAAGTCGAAATCCTTATTTAAAAACTCTAAACCTAAACTCATAGTTGTAAAACGTTAACAAGGAAATTGAACTAACTTGGAAATAATGCAAAAACAAAGGTTTAAAAATTGTTGGAAATCGGATAAATGGAAGCCTTCGTATGTAATTACTTTTTTATTAGCACATATATATTTCTAATACGAAACGCGATGCGATTACAGCTGGAATAGTTTTGAGGGGTCCAGCTCCCATGACAAATGATCTTTTTCCACCTCAAAAACTCAAAGTTTGCTACTCTTAAGTTTCAGAACTGTCAAACACAAATACCTAGGCAGGTAAAACACTTGCGTGTTAATACTTCAGATTGCTAAAACTTATGTGGATTCAAAGGATGGGATTTTAGTTCAGTTTATAAGTTAGGTCAGAATTAAAGTCGCCATCCAATCTTCCCGTAATTCATCTAAAATACATACCACTGATCGAGCAACGCTAAGTTCTAGTTGTCGCCATAATTGTGATTTTTTTAGATTCGTCGATGTTTGGAGCAGTTGCGTTTTCATCATTTTAAGTTCAAACATATCCAATTTCAGTGGTACCACTTCTCTACTCCGGTCTTGCCCGGTTTATTTTTATGTAAAACTTGCTTGTATAACGTATCATTATCCAAATTAAATTATTCGCGTGTAAGTGTTACTGGACATTAAATTAATTAATCCAAAGTTAAAACTAGAGACTACCAATTCCTAATGAATATTGTATAGCGTATTTTTTAATGCTGCTTGTCACTGAAGAGTTTTAGACTGTTTCGTCTTAGTGTTTTCAGACTTTTACCAGCTGGATACCAACAATATTAGCTCTCAAATTTTTCCAACCAAGCGAATCTCAATTTTATTACATTTTGTGATTATATATTTTATTCTAAAACTTTCTACTGTTTAAAATTTTTAGTCCCCGATAAAAATGATACCCTGTGGCGTGTTCCTAACCACCATATTAATTTTTTATTTTCTTAACAAATGTTTGGTTGCAGTTTCGGATTCCCCACCAAATGACATCTTTTTCTTGTCCCGCCTTTCAAGAAACAAAACATTGCAAGACTATTATAAAACGCTAGACATGTTGGATACCTCCTTCCGACAAAGAATTTCGTATAGTCGTAAAGCTTTCCCAGAAATTGTAAATTTAAATGAATTCCTTTTCAACTTTAATCCGGACAACTGTTTTACGTCACTGGACAATTTTCGTGACGTCAATATACATCCTCCAAATTACCCCGTCTTAATCCGTACCCCTGAACTAACTCTGGTGCGAGTTCCCGACAACTGGGCATTAGAAGAGGAGAACAGCGTGGCGTACGTGCCAAGGTTCAGCCTTGCGTATGCGGTGGCCAAATGGGGGTGCAGCTTCGAGTCTCCCCGAGGCGAGTTTTTTTCTCCAGCATAAAAAAAATGCGTTTCTCTTATATCATTTGCATATCAGTTGGAATTTTGTTCTCGCCTCACACCATCTCCCTGCGAGCATTGCCACTAATGCTCATAGTTAAGGTTCAGACTTGTATTATCCGCGATTGTATTTTGAAAGTTGACAATAAAGATGGTATGGCATATGCCGAACACCGTCCAATTAACTTTTTAAAAAAAAACTGGGCATTAGGAGTTAAAAAATATTTTCCGGTGTGGATGCCTAAAGGGTTCTACAAAAAAGGATCCATAACAATAAAAGACGGATTTTTAGAATGCAACAGGACAAACATTTTGTATGAATATCTGAACCCCTATGACATTCCTGGTAGCTTGTGCCTACATATACCTGTTTTTCCAATCACAGGTTACTCCAAACCGTGGAACTGCCAAATTGACTTACATATATATCCTCCTAATTTAAAAAACTTCATGGAGGAATTACAAGAACAGTTACGAAGAGATCCCGATGGTTACCCAAGTCTTCAATATTTTAGGTCTCTAATATACTACCGGGTTCCAAAAATTAAAGTATTAATTAGCTACGACCTGAACCAATTTGTAGACATAAAGTACTTAAGGGATTGGCTTTTCCATTCCAGAGTTGCTCAAACGGTTTACCATGGATTTCTTTCACGACCGGAACACTTCAAATATTTAGTTGAAAATATCATATTTTTGCACGCCAGAGTAGCAGCCAATGAAACAAAACACTTTTTAATGGGAGAATGTAGTACCATAGTATCTATTGACGTAGTCAGAACTTGGCAGCATTTTAATGATTTTAAACGACCTGGAATTCATGTAGTGCGACGCTTTCAAATCTATTTGTTACGGCTTCCACTGTATATAACGTTTTCCAGGAAACTTTAGCAGAAATTTCACAGCCAGTCCGACTGAACTGCTCCACTGGGAAAATTCGCTTTCAAATTTGGGACTCCGCCATAAAGAAGTGAATCTATAATCCATGAAATGATTAAATGCAAAAAAATACAGCCGTGACTTGTTACAACCGACATCCAAATATTCTCCGATGGAAAAGTTGGCCAAAGCGTATGCACATGTGTGGTTGTCTATGATGAAAATGCAACTATACTAACACCTTCGACATTAGTTTCCCCGATTGCAATCCATCCACAGGAAAAGTCCAATTTTTGCACACAAACTATCAAACGAGTGTTATAATAGAAGGTGATTTTTATGTCTATTATTCTCCACTTAATTCTGCCGTTAATTTACCTGTAACAATTGCAGAACTGAAATTCATAACCTGTGCGAGTAGACCACTAGAACCGATAGCTTTCAAAGATTTGGTGAGCATTTTCGATAGGTATGTCTGGTTGCTGGTGGGAATGTCAATTGCAATACTGATTCCAGCTATCGAAAAGTTCTCCGGAAGCTTAAAAACCACTGGTGTTCACTCCTTTCGCAAACACTGGTTGTATCTCACGAACGTCCTGTTGGAACAAGGAGATCCATTTCCAAATCCGCTGCTGAAACCCTTCCAAATTCGGCTAATGGTAGGCACATTTCTGTTTGTTGGGATTGTGTTGAGCAACGCGTACAAGAACACAAACGTCTATAACATGATTGCTCATAGATTGCCAATTCTTTACACAAATTTCTCAGAGCTAAAAGGAGAGAACTTCACAGTATATGGAAGGTCCGGTGGTTTTGAATTATATTGGTCAGATTTCAAGCCTCCAAGATATACACCCATCAAAGCTGATCGTCATGCGCTTTATACGCCTGGTAAAGAGTATTTTGTTTTCTCCGAAATATACTTTATGTGGCGTAGGTTTCGTCGAGAGCGAAATAAGTGGACTGAATCCAAATCTTACAATGAGTCTTTTAGTCTCATGGATACCGTGTACGAATACACTGAGTCTCACCCAAATATGAGCTCTGTCTTCATGAAACCATTTGAAGAAATTGGAAAATTGAAACCGTTTCCTGAATCCACAGATCATTTAAACTTACAATTTCCAGACAAAATTGCAGAAATCAAGCAAATGTTTTGGTCCGGACAGGATAAAACCCTGAATGAATTCTTGGATGAATGTAATCACACGGCTTTAGTACTTCCCAGCTTTCTTTGTAAATATCATGTTCATCGATTGTACAGACTGGGTCACAGACATGTTTACGTTGGCAAAGAAACGCTACACTACACTAATCCAACGTACGGATTTAACCTTCGGGGGATGATTCCACCGTTCGTTGTCAAGAGATTTAGAGGAATCGAAGCATCTGGGATTTGGGGTTGGTGCATGAAAATTGTGGAAAGCAGTCCATCCCTCCATCCCATTGATTATGGGAAATTTCTCAGGAGACCCACAATGGAGGGAAACGTTGCTGTAATATTTGCATTTCTAATTTTGCTTGCTTCTTGGCAACCAGTGGTTTTATTTTTGAGCATAGAAAGTCACTTCTTGATTTGGGTGGGTTTGTGTTTCATTTTTGTACTTTTCATTTAAAGAAAGTGTGGGAAGGGTGGTTTGTGTTTTGTCGTGAAACGAGTTTCCTGCTCAAAATACGAAGGAGGTACTTGGAATGATGTAAATATATCCGCATCAAATTCATTTCAGACTCAAAATCCAAGTAAACGTTTTCACTTAAGTAACTTTTAAGGAAACAGTTAAAATGTGGAGTTTTTATATCAAGTGGTTCCTAAAACCTTAATCAAATGTGAATGTAAATATCCGAACACAGGGATATAAAAAAAATCAAAAATTTGCTTTAATTGTTGATATACTATTATAATATATATAAACACAAGCTTTTTTGTATAGTACACTCTTATTTCATACCCAGTAAAAAACGTAATATATATTTCAATGCCACATTTTCATAATACTGAACTTGTTGTGGTTTAGGTAAGAGTTATTCAATGTGGATGAAGACCGTTTAGTGAAGCTGTTCACAAATCATTTGGATTGCAATAAAACTATTGACGCTAATATTTTGTAATTCGTTGCATATTTCTTGCCATTAATTATATGGATAGAATTAGAGGAAAAAATCTTGAAGCTTTCGGATTACGCAGAAGGTTAAGCAGACTTGATATTGATGAGCGATGATGCCAAAACATAGTAATGAACATAATCTCATAAAAATTAATGAGCAATACAAATACATGATTTACAATAATTGCCGATCAACTCATAATGCATCCATTATTTTGGGGTTGTAACTCAAATTAAGCGGAACGTATTTGCAGAATATTGCAGAGTAAGCGTATCTTTCGTGAACGTGTACTTGGGTGCTTTGACTACAACACTACCTTGGATCACCTCAGCGGTTTCTGCAACATGGCACAATTAAAGCATAAAAAAACACTCGACGAGCCAGTTCTTTGCATCCGGGCGCTATTTGGAGTTTTCTAAAAAAAGTAAGCTACATACCTATGCAAGGTAGCCCGAATAAACATTTGGGGGGTTGGATTACGGGATTATGGATTACCATTTTAAAAATAGTGGATTTGGATTAAGAGTTTGGATTACCGAGGCCAAACGTTTTTCTGGATTATGGATTAATCTGGGTACGCAAATTCGGAGGTCTGAATTTTGGATTCTGGATTACGTAATCCAAATCAGGATTATTGGGATTACATGCCCAAAATCCAGAGTAGCCGAAAATCCGGTGTCAGTGTACAATTATTCCCTTGTGGGGAAGTAGCATCCTTTAACCAACAGTAACATCTTATTGCAGAAGTGCGGATGAGGAAATAAATGTCAAGACAGACATGTAAATTTAAATGATTATTAATTGATAAGCAAGAAAATGTCACCGACAATATATTATTTTTATTAATATGCTATATCATGATCAACTTTCGTTAGGTATCTAGCATTTCTTGCGTATTGTTTTCACTAATGTATTTCTATAATGACACTTACTTTGTTGAACATTCGATTTGCTATATGAATGCACAAATATTAATCAGCAGTGAGGTGATTTTCTTAAATCCCCCCAGTTACGCAGTAACAATTTTATTCGAACTAAAGTTAAATTATGCTTTGTCTAATAAGTATTTGTAAATAAAGATTTTATATTTTACTAAACTTTTATGTGTGTCTTTACAATGAAATGTACGGGAAATGAATTAAGAATATTGAAACGGAAGTATTTCCCAAATCTGCAAACTACTTTTTAAGGAAGATTTATGGTTTTGCCAAGCGCGTTGAATAATTTTTGCACTATGTACTTCCCATTGCTGCTGAAACGTTGAGGAGATCATTCTTTGATTACAATCCTTTTCAATTTTCAGGTCATATTGATACTGATCGAAACGTTCTGCAGTGATGATATCTTTGCGAAAGTACAAATGATGGCATCCAACACGTCAGCACAATACACCATATTGCCAATAAAAATACTTAAAAATTTTAAAATGAAATTCTAACTGTACATATTTCTTTGATCTAATAATGTAACAAAAATATTAGCAGGCACCTTGGTGCATGAGTATATTCATGAGGCTAATTGCGCATTGGTTTGGCTTTGAAACTTGCAAAGATGGTTCAAATCTCTCAAAAAGTTCCGGCAAATCGTTTCGTTTAACAAATTGCGAGTTTTCTGTGTCAAACTGGACCAAACTTTATAAAGCTTTTCAAATTGTTGACCATTCCGTTCGCATTCAATAATTTTTATAGCTCATGAGTAGAATTCCAGTATTACGGCTGCGAATAGATTTAATTGTATCACAAAGGTAATAAATACATGTTGTAAGACATGTTAGCTACACTATCGTTTCCACAAACTCCTGATGTATCTCCTTTGTTATATGCCCAATAATTATCAGTGGATAGAGTTATAGCAATAGTGTCACAACCTGAAAGTTGAAAAAAAACAGTTGTTTACGTGGAATTTTTTAACAAATGATATTAACTCAGACTCTCTTGCACTTACAAGCGGAAGTAATCAAAGGAAAGTGTGAAATAAAAGTCGTTTTTAGCAATTGGAAAACTGAACCAAATTCTTCGAGTAATTACATTCCCAGTAAAGCATAAACGTAGACGACCACTAGGAGCCGAAAACAAATGTTAAAAAACTCTGGCATCTGGAAAACTGAACCAAATTCTTCGAGGAATTACATTCCCAGTAAAGCATAAACGTAGACGACCACTAGGAGGAGAAAACATATGTTAAAAAACTCTGGCCGCGAGAAACGGATAACAAATATAAATTGTCGAAGCCCGTCAGCAGCTTTAACATTAAGAAGATATTCGGAAACCCAAGCAAATCTCACTAAACGCAATAAACCATGGCGAAATGGCACCAAACAATTTTTCAACGATACATCCGTCCACAAAATATCAAAAATTGATAACAACTCCGTAAACAAGTCAAACATGTTGCGAGGGTTCTTAAAAGACATGCTTTTGAATGCAAATGTGTTGAGGAATTATTCTCTTGCAAAAAACTGCAGTACTCACTCTAGTCAACACCGACAAAGCACTGATGTGTGACTACAAATGCACAAATATCTTAATTCGTAATTGCGAGTAAAATTTCCAAATGTATGTTTCATTGTTAAATAGTGGAATAAGTTTAGTTTACCACAATGGTGCTTCCTTGTGCCATTGTCAGTAACCTTGTTAAGTAAAAGATTTACAACAATAAGTACTCCAAAGGGTTTCGACGTTAGAAATGCCGAAATAAGTTTCTGAGACACGTGTTACAAAATGGCATGCATTAAATGGTCACCGAAAATGACATTTTGCCCACTCTTTTCAGGCAAAATACATAGTAGAAAAATGTGTCACTTTGTTAAGAATAATTCCAATATCGGCAGAGGCCCGCGCGGAATGCAACTGTTGGTGGGGCTTCACCTGCGCCTGCACTTCACAAAAAGCTGTATGAGTTCCAAAATTCGTGTAGTGGTAGCTTGTAAAAATTGTAAAAAAATTACCACACCTGAAGATCCTCATATCTACAATATGCAAATAAAACTCGCAGCACTCTTTTAGTAGCTCGTCTTACGAGTTGTAGGTATCAATAATATTAAGAACGGTAGTATGCTATTTTACATGTCACTAAAAATATATTCAAATAAACAGCAAGAGGAGCAAAAGGACTACTCTGCCCACTGAGTTGTGTCACTTGGACAGATGAAGGCTGTTTGCCTAGAGAAATGTCAACTTCCGGACTTCCTTGACTTGCCATACGTAGTTGACAATGATATTGATTTTGAGGATAGTTCTTTAAAAATCGTAATATAAACCAGAAAATTACTTTCGCTGTGTTCCAAGAATGAGGCTATTCAGGCTAATGAAACTTACAATCTTATGTGGATGGGATTTCCTTTACTGCTATTTAGAACATTAGACAAGAATAGAAAGTTTCACCCAGTTTGTGTTGCTATTAAATCAAGTGAAAAATCTTCCGACTATAGTTTTTCTATTAGAGCCCTACAAAAATCAAATGAAGCTTTCCAACCAAAAATACTTATAGCAGACTGCACCGAAAATATTTCCAATGGGTTTGCCGACGTTTTTGGAGCTTAATATCAACGCGTTCCCTGCTGGGCCCACGTTAATAGGAATTTAAACGATAAAAAACATTGAAAAGCCAAACCTATTGCCACAAGAAATCAGGTTAATAAGCAAACGACGTTTTACTTCATACCATCAACCGGAAGTGCCAAGTGTACATAGAAACTCATACATTTGATTGTACACAATACCAGTTGAAAGTCACTTGAAGGTTTTAGAAAAAGTTTAAGCCGTTTGTGGAAACTAGAAATAAATTGTGAAAGCTGGGAAAGTGAAATATACACCTGTCGACGGTTTCAAAAAGAATATATTTGTAACCAGGTTATAGGGATAGCTGTAAGAGAAAAAAAATCATTTGAGACCTGAAGCAAGGGATTGACCAAACGTGAAAACGTCGTGCACCAGAAATAGCACAAAAGTATTGATGGTTCAGTAGATTAAAGCGTAGTAAAATTGATTAACGTAAAAAGTAACAAAAGAAAGTTTAAATTTCGAACATTGCCATACATTGTTTTTTTAGTTGTATTTTTGTTTATGTTGTAATGGTTGTACTGTGTTCTAAGATTTTTGATAAGTGATGATTAAAGAAAATAAGTGAATTTTTTAACTAAATGTATAAATTATGTACAAAAAAGACACATTTTAATACGCTGCATTTAGCCTAACAAGAGTGACCAAAACTCCTTTTTCGGTTATATTATTTATTTGTTGCGTTACAAAATCCAACGGAAAAATGGTTTACTATACCCCCAGCCAAATTTTTTGTAAACTAACCACTTTGTGAATTCTAACCGCCTGTGTATCAGCGCTACAAATTTTATCAGCGCTACATATCTTTCTATGGTTTGAGGTATCTGCTTCTCCGTTTACCGGTTCTGTCATCCACATCCATTTGCCCTGTTTCTTTATTTAATACATCAATAAGTACACCCGTAAACAGATTTAAAGCAGAAAACTAACAACAAATGACAACCACAAAGTAGCCAGAAATCCAGCAGCTTTTTTCAAAACTAAGGTTCTCATCAAATTCCCCTGATTCGGTTCCATTTGTGAACGAAGTTTCCATAACCTTAAATACTTTATTTCAAGAATCCGAAAAAAGACTTACAATGTTGGCAAAATTATGAAATGGTTCTATGATATAGTTACGATTCAAACTGTCCATTATGTTGCGGACTTTACAATCGTCAGCCAACTTAAAGCGCGATTTCGTTGGACAGAGTGAGCAAGATTTTATCGTGGATGTACTTGTTTCTCTTGGAAGCTTTTATCTGAAACAAAAAAGATTTCAAGTTCTGCGCATGAACGTGCGTTTAAATACCAGACATTACAATACCATTTGTCTTGCAACGCCATTGACTGGGGTCTTGTTTCAAAATCATAAAAAACATTTAAATAGTTTCGCTACTTTTAAAAACTAGCTTAGTTTTACTTAAAATCACATTCGCGTGATGTAGCAAATTATTTAATGCAGACCAAAGATTTCTCTAAAATATCTTTAGTTCAAGTACGAGCCTCCAACTGGAAGAGTTGAAAGTGCAACTTAAAATAGCTTAAACTATCAAATTCTATCAGTGCAAGTGAATCCTCTAACATACAAGATACAAGATGGAGAAGACATGGAAAACTTAACTGTTTCTGTTACAACAGTTACAAGCAATGAAATCGGCAGAAAAAGCCGATTTATGCTTCAAGAGTTCTGCTTCCTCACTATACTTAAAAAAATATGCCGCTTGACAATATTTGGAACTTTATTTCACATACTGCTGATGCTTAACACAAGCGGCTGAAGCAATAGCCGCACATTGCCAAAGATGCTGCATATGTAGCAATGTTACGAAGTATGCGACTACAACAGTCATTAATTATGCCGATAAAACAATAAAAACAAAGAGTTCTTTCTAAACTATTATACCGACAAAAGAATCTGCACTTATGTGCTACCAATATGGCTTTAAAAATACTGATGTTTCTTTGGAAAGTACGCCCGACTTGGCCAAGCACGTTGTAGAGATAAACAAAATATCAAAGAAAAAGGCACCTTAAAATCTCAGTGGCTATGGCAGTTGGACAGGAATTCCAAAATCTAACGAGCAGACAAAAAAGCACATCAAAAATGAAGTACAACATTTATGCAGAAAATCGAATGCCTGTCACTTTTATCGGACACGAGACTATGGTCACACGTTTACAGAACCTTGGCGTTTCTCCAGGTAGTCATCACAATAGAAAATTTTTTTAACGAATTTATAGGCATTTAAGAAACTCTGTATAGATCACACTGTATGGAGCATTGACTCCAAGTAGCTGGAAAAAATTTTTTGATGATAATATTAAACAGATACAAACTCTAAGAAACATCCTAAGAAAAGTGCACATATGAACCTGCTTGCTCTAGAGACAAACCTGCAGGTCCCAAATTACCTATGCATTTATGACAAGGTAGGCGGACAATGAAAAGTCGTTCTTCAAAAACTTATCAAATCCTATTCCGTTCTGGTAACGGATTTGAATGCGATTATACAGGATACCATTAAGCCCAGTGAATCGCGAACAACCGCAGGCGTTTTATCAGTAATCATATGTGGATGATGGCTTACTCACAGCAAAGAATCTATCAAAACTCAAGTCGAGCAGCTGCAAACAGTATTTCAAACCACATATTTTGCAGCTGAATCATTTGTTAAACAACATAAACACATAAACTAGTTAAACAACGAAGGCGTGTTTCTGAGCCAGAATGGATTTATCCTTTCTTTTGGACAGAAATTAAGGATGAAGAATTGTAAGACTGTGAGCGTGCCTATGCGACCAAGTCTAAATCTACAGCCAGCACAGCCCAGTTCAACATAATTTCTCTATCGTTAGCTATTCGGGCCTTTACTTTTCATTGCAAAAACAACACGTCCAGATATATCATTTTCCGTGACCAAATTATCACAGATCCTAACATGCAACGATGAAGCCCACTGTCAGGCCCAAAGTTTAGCGTCAGATATTTAGGGAGGACACAAAGAGGACTTCTCGATCATTGGATATACTGATAGTGATTATGCGGCCGACACAAATGACAGAAAGAGCAAATTCGGAGTTACCGATTTAATTTCTATTGTTGTTTATTAATACACATTTACACATCATCATTTACTTAAAAACAGTGATGCCCTTTGTTCTTGATTATCTTGGGTTGACAACTAAATGACTCCGGCAGCAAGCTAGCCTAACCGGTACTCACGATCGTGCGTTTGGAAAACATCAATGCTTTTGACACAGTGACGGGTATTCGTCATGTAATCCGTGAAACCTTTATCTAAAAAGTTCATTAGAAGGAAAAAATCCAACATTTGCCTAAGCGGCTAAAAAGAGCGTCCTAAAAATTTAAAAAATACACAACATAATGACATTCATATACTATATATTTTATAAACTTCTATCTTACTATAAATGTACTAATACATTGCATTTAACTTTTATTGGAGATACATGGGACACCAAAATCACTGCATAAAGAATAGTTCCGTCCGTTTGTTTCAGTTTTTACACAAAACCAATAAAATGTACGAGCGTAGAGATTTCATTTCCGCCAGATGTTTACCGCTTGAATCTCTTTAATTAAAAGCTATTGTTTATAGTTGCACATGCCCCGTTCTTTGAAACATAAAGTAAGAGTTTTGCTTACAACGCTGTTTCTGCTACGTATATACCTGCTAGTACTTCTCCTAGTCCATTCCTCTTTTTTCTTCATCCATCTTTTTTTGCTGGAACCTCTTCTTCTTTTATGTTAATTTGATATAAACTGATTCCATGTTTTAAATCCTTTTTGGTCACTGATTTGAAAAATTTATTATCTTGTTTAAGGTTTCCTGACGTGGGTTTGCTAACTGGAAAGATTTTGTTTGAGTCATGTTGACTAAAACGTAGACCTTGACAATGTGTTTGTGACTTTATTGTGATTTTGAAAGATTTCTGTTTGGTTGCTAAGAAAATTGTGTTTTCTTGCTAATTCAATGTTATTTGGAGGGATTTTGTTTAACTTAATTGAGTTTATACCCTTTACTTGGACACAAATGGTTATTGGTTTATCGTGACATTGAACAGTTGTTGATGGGTTTACTAGTGTACCCGAAAGACCCTTAAATATGGAAACTCGTGCAAAGCGTGGATAGTATGCTAGAATTACTGAAAAAGAGGAAACGTTATTACAGTCAGAAATTGCCATAAAGTCACCACCTCGTAAACAATAACGTATAGGAAATCCTAAATCTCCGTTCGTTACTCAACTTTATGAACTTGAGAAAGAAGCTGTCAAGCTGAAAGGAAGGCGCACATTTAAACATTTGAAATAATTTATTGACGTTGATATTCCATTTCCAAAACTGACTCTCGACGGTGCATCATTGGGTGGCATGTTTTTTAATCTAACCCCATTACTGTCAAACGAAACCATGAAAAACTATGCTGCAGTTGATTCTGTCACAAACTCAAAAAAGCGCAACGTGTTTAGTGCCTTCAGTTTTAATTGTTATGGTGACATGCATCATTTTTTTGTTATTAGAGCATGTTATGATGGCTGCTCGTATTATGCACATTAGGATAAGAATTGGCCGTCAATCTATAATTAGATTGAAGACATTTGTACTATCAAAAAACCATGTTAACGCTATGTTGGCTCGAGCTTTTTCAGTTGGTGGCAGACTCACTACAAGTGAACCTATATGAAAATGAGTTCCATAATTTTAAAAAATGTGACTGCCAAACACGCTCCCGAGTTTGGAACAAAGCAGATTGATGGGAAACCCATATTGGGAATAAATTTAGAGATGAAGGAGTCGTGCCTCAGAGAAATTTGTTGGAGTATTCTTTGACGGTTGTTCTCGTTTTCGTCCCGTTACTTTCCGAAATGAAAGATATTTAAACCTTGTCTACGCAGAAAAAATGTCTTAAGTTTGTTGCGTGTGTTGCACCCCGGTTCCAGTTACTATGAACTGGACCGATAATAGTGCAAGTGTTTTGTAATGATGTATGAATACAATAGTATATAAGTATGATATAAGTATAAGTGTATAATGTAACGATGTTAGGTTAGGTTAGAAGTTAACGATGTACCTAGCATGTAAGAAGTGTAGTATGTAAGTACCTATATTTGTATCACAATACCGGTACCTCTTCACTTCGGCCAGCTAAAGTGTTAGACTATAGTAATAAGCATGAAACCATATATGTTCTCATGTATGTATGTTTTATATCCCGCGTAATCAAACAACGGGACTCTCTTCCTTCGGAGAGGAGTGTTTCTCATTCTTTGTACTACCAACAATTGCTTTTTTCACATTGTTTATTTGAACCTTTGGACAAGTGACATTTTTGTGGCAGCGGTGTTCGTATTACTTTTAGAGCAAGCGAACCACTCCTACTATGACGTTTTAAGATTTCAGGATTTCAGGAGATTCTGAAAAGAGAATTCCTTACAAGTTGCGGCGCTATTGAAACGCGTACACAATTCCTCACCTTTAAGCTCCGTCATCGCAAGCAACAGCACAGTGAATACTGAACGATACTGATAGGATTGTACACATAATACCAAACCTTTTGGAACAAAATCGGCAATTGGCAATAATGCAGGCAGAAAAAACTATTGGCAATTTAAATAAAGTTCTTTCACGCATAGATGAGGGACGAGCTTAAAGTAAATTCCTTCGGGAAACGGAGGCAGATAATGTTATGTTGCTACAACCGAATATGTTTACACGGTAAACTATAAAGAGCAAAATCTAATACAATCAGGTAACTTGCGCCTCAGCAGTTTTACAAAAAATAATGTAAATTTAAATACTGACTGATAATGTAAATTCCACTTTACAATTTCTACACGTACACTCATCTCGTACCAAACTCATGCCACCCCAGCTCAATCCTGCCTCTTTCCTATTAAATAAGCGTACTCTTCGCTATCCTTCTCGATAGCCGGGGAAGAGGAGCCTGGTTCCTCAGCCCTAGCGTTGGATTACCGTCGGCGTCTCTAGATCCATGTACTCCCCCTGGCATGTATCAGTAGAAGACGAGTCAGTTCGTGTCCTTCCTCTGAAGTTGTGAACAGTCTGTAGAAATAAAGCAGCATACAAATTTTTGCCATTACTTAAATTGCTTTCAACTTAATATTTGTTTTTAAATTATAACTAGTCTATAATTTGTTTCAAAGCAAAAAAACTACGGCGTGTTTATTAGTAATTACTTACTTTCATTAACTCCGCAATTCCTTGGGCCAACTTAGCAAACTCAAACATCCTCGCTTTGCCAAAGTCAGCTCCACCAGGTGAGTAGCCTCTCGAGCCTCTAACTAGATAATTCTCCTATGCTGTTATGCGACTTTCTGCTCACCTGCCTTTACCATGAGCTCAAAGGCTTGACATTTGTTGACGGCATTGTACATTTCCTTCATGGTCAGACTAGAAAAACGGTGTTTGGTGTAAAGGATAACATCCAATTTACGCGTACTATGGAGGTGCATATTGCAGCAGAGCACCTTAGTTCAATATTAAGGAATTCTTTGGCCCTTTCTGAAAGAAATAATAGGTGAAGTTAGAAGCCTTTCACGTCCTACGCATTTAATCGCGGGGAACTTCTGGTACTGCATAATACCTGCTCCCAATTTGGCATCAATACGGTAGCTGAGAATGTGGCCTCCTTAACCGGTATCGAAAACCTCCAACTCCAGTCCGCGGATGTGAAACCACTATCGATACAGTGGTGGGCCCAAAATAGCTGGATTGCCTGGAGAAACCAATTTTTCATTTAGTTATTAAAATCTGAGACAGCCAATAACCCTTCCTAAAAATTATCTAATCCCAATGAAAAAAAGAAGAGCCCAAGGAAATGTTGAAAAGCTTTACACTTCAGAGCGTCATCGATAGCCAAAGTCTTTTGCCTACAAAAGTTGCTATTTTTTAAATTCGATAAATTGCGTCATAGTGCGTTCGGTCCTTTCACTGCGCTAACACAAATGGTTTTTCTTAGCATTAAATTTTTTGTCCTATCAGAAGTAGTGCATTCGCTGCTCCAGGGTGTTACATAAGCGGCGCTTTCCTTATAACGACACAGGATATAGACTTCCGTTTTCCGTTCCCGTTTAATTTCCGTTGCGCATCTTCTGTAATTCGGGAGATGTCTTGCCTTTCGTGGGTGCGTTCCGCGTTTCCGGTCATCTTTCTCGTTACGGTATGGTGTTTAGATGATTTCTAACCCTATGAACTTCATTGCAAGAAGTGTCGCTTCTCAGTTGGGTTATTAACTAACAAATTCAGTTTCCGGTAGGTTGGGAAAAAACCACCGTAATTGGAACCACGAAGCTGGCGGATAAGAGACATAAGAGCTTCTCTTGAAAATTGCTTCGTTGCTATAATGCCCACGTGCCTTCAGCAGTTAGAAGTGACGCACGTTGTAGCGCTTGCCGAATAGCCTCGCCCCGTTGTCTTGCGTACATACGCTACTGGGAAAAAACGAAAGGAGAACAAACAGAAAGCGGTTCAGGTTAGGCATAGCGGAAAACATGCTCCAATAATCACTGATCAGCACCTACCAGCGAGCCTGCCCTCCAAGACACCTTTTGTAGCTACCCACCTGCGTAAGCTTTAGGTTACTCTAGCCGACTCATTTCAAAACATCCCGTAGCGACGCAGCCAAAGCAGCTACAACTAAAAACAAAATAACAACATAGGGAGGATTGTCGTTTTAGCTAGACCAAAGGCTTCCAAAAAAGGCAAATTCTTTCTTCTCCCATACGCCGCCTCACGAAACCGAACACACTTGGTAGACCTAGTCATCCAT
>LJIJ01003356.1:0-19528 GCA_001718145.1 Orchesella cincta | reverse complement strand
TATTGTTAAAGAATGGCATCTAAATATGATTTTGTTATAGATATTGACACCATATAGTTTTTATTTTATATTTCAGAAAAATCACCTATTTGCAAATCCGATATGCGTAACTTGTATTCCGTATTAAACGTCATATACTCCGCTGTAGAATCAGATGCTTTTGTACCCGCAGCTGCGTTGCTGTTTGACCTTCCATTCACAAACTCCCGTACTTCTTCGTTCGTTAGAAACCGGCTTAGTCTTTTATATCTCCAGTAAAAAAAAGCACCGACGGCCACGGATAGAATTAATACTATGCAAACTGCAATTGTAGATATGACATAATGGGTTTAAAGGATTTATGGGCCCACTCATAAAATCATTTGAGAGAGCATCTGGGAGCCAAGTTTCCTGATTGGATTATTCTGTAATTATTATGTACCTTTAGGTACATATTAAGAAACTTTGTGTGTCGTCCGTCCGTCGTCCGTCGTCCGTCTGTCGTCTGTCTGTCAACACGATAACTTTCGAACCGTTTGACTTTTTGAAATTCTGTCTTCACAATCAAAAGATAAGGTCAAAGCGGAGGCTAAGTTCGTAGATGGGTTATCTGGGGTCACGGGAACAGGGGTCAATGATAAGCGCAACTAAATTGATAAGCGTCACATATAGCTTATGATACATCATTCGAAAGGTATTGCTCTACTGATGATGAATATGCATCGCAAATTCAAATCAGAGGTTTCGAACAGGGTCAAAGGTCACGATTAATGTTCCAAATGACCATTATAGCTTATGATATATCATTCGAAAGGTATTGCTGTGCTGATGATGAATATGCACCGCAAATTGAAATCGGAAATTTCGAACCGAGGTCAAAGGTCACCATAGCTTATGATATATACATTAGAAAGCTACTGCAGTGCTGCATTTGTAATTATGCATTGCAAATTGAAATCGGAACTTCAAACAGAGGTCAAAGGTCATGTACTTTTAAACAACACGCTTAGGGTGTGATATATCATTCGACAGCTAGTCCATTGAGGATTTCACTTATGACACGTTTTTTAAGCCGCAAATTACATCCGCTAAAGGTACATCGCTACATCTCGGATTGTCGGGTTTATTTATATGGTACATAAGTGAAACTTTTTATTTACGAAATGGGTTTCTTGCAGTGAGAGTTTACCTGATTCTTTTCAATGAACACCACAGGATTACTTAAGTCGTTGAAATCTACTATTTTCCACAACCCAATTTTTGTAGCCTGTTCATCAAAAGCTTGAATAATAAATAGCTAAGTCATAAGCAGTTTGCAGATTGCATGAAATGGGAAACCGTTTGCATATAAGCATCCGAATGTCTGCCGATGGGCGGGGATATGTCTGTTAATGTTACACGGAAGTATAACTGCAAATGGGTGAGAATTCCAGAAAATGCTTTCTTCAGATACAGTTGAGAATCCAAAACGTTTCCCATGGTAGCTTTATCGGTTAATACTTCAATTTGGTGTTTCTCTTGACAAACTAAGTACTCAATTCGATTCAAGAGTGTCAAGATTTGTTGGCTGGAGGCATTGCTTGACACCAAAGTTCAATATAGTTCATGCAGCAATTGTAATCCAACAAAATTCCGAATTTGATATTTTTTATATAGCTTTGATTAAGAGTTTTAAAATTGGATGCGACGGATCGTCCATGCAACTGGAAGCGTTTGGTAGCCAAGTCAACGTGTATTCCATGAACTGATCTCCGTTTATTCTTCCGTAACTCGACAAAATGTGAAAGCATTTCTTTCTTCTGAACTTTCTAACTTTCTTGAATTTTTGGCCCAGATATCCGTAGTTCAGCAAAATTGTTTTGTTTGTGTCAATCAAGTTACTGTTGGTTTCTACCCAATTGCACGCCCCCAATAAAATCTGTAATGCTACCTTGGAGAATAACTTCGGCAATATTGAATTTTTCATAATAAACTGCAGCATAATTTTATATCATTGGTCGTAAGTTGTTGATTTTGTCTTATTTGATTGGCATTTAAAGACTGTCCCAATATATTTGTTGAAAGTAGTTAGCGCTTAATAACTGGGCGTTACTCTTTCCCAGTTTATGCATGGGTCTACAGTCCAACTTATTATGTTCTTTGGGTAGTTTCGGAGCCACAAGAAAAGGATACAAGTAAGCAAGTTATGAACGACATGTAAGTTATCAGAATAGGTCTTAGGTACTTAAACCAACCCATCAAATCTAAGTAGTTTGTGATCACTAATTGCATCGTTTAAGAACGATTTCAAACATTATTACAATTTGCCCAGTTCAAAATTGCTTCGTGGTATTCATTATAATACAGAATTTTTCATCACAAAAATTTGAAACGTAATTGAATTCGACACTGAAATTCTATAAAATATATATAAATGAAGCATAATGTGTGCTTTAGGATTATGGTTTAAAATAAAATCACTAAATGCTTTTACATTGTTCAACTTTTTCCTCACAACGTTTTCATACACAAAGGAAATATTCTAGGCAACCAATCTTTTTCATGTAGCATATAAGTGTTTCAACAAAAGGTACGAACTTCCATTTATTTTTTGCAAGCTTTGACCACATCCGCTGCTGCAGAATATCTAAGATTATCCTCATTGTTGACTGGAGATAACAACCGATTGTACGCTTCGACAATATACGTTTCGTATTTTCCAAAACTTGGGTATCATTTACTATCATCAGTTACTTTGTCTATATAAAACAAACAAAAGTACTCACAAACATATTTGAAATAGATCTGCAGACGTCCATTCGTAAGTTCTAGTTCAACTGTGGAGATGTTTGTGAAATCTTGAAATATAAGAAGGATCTCAAGCTTGTTGTTAGACACGGTCTTCAAATTGTTCTTGAATGTTGTTGGTTGAAGTTGATCTTTCAATCATTGCTTCCATTCTTCTACAAGATCAGTTGTAGGAGGAATAAATGGGATAAGATCAATTTGATAAATTGCTTGAACTCTTACCAAACAGTAGAAACACTGCTTTGAAGTATAAATGGACGACTTCAAGAGTAGAACGCATATACGGAATGAGGTAGAGAGACCCCTTTGGCATCTTGGAAAATTCGTTTGATATAGGTAGATCAACTGGTTGTAACGTGTTCAGCTTGAATAAAAATCTCATTAGTGTCAGCATCTCATCAAAGTCCATTTGTCTATAAAGCTGGCAGCAGCCGACGATGACAAACGCGCCCACAACGTATTCACTAATGGAGTATGAGGGTTGAAGGTATCTCACTGCCTTCTATGAGTAAACAGCGCATATTTTTTAAAAAATTTCTGTTTTGCTAAGCTAATGTAGCTCATTCTTCTACGAAATAAACCAAAGGATTCTGCAAACTTCCAGCAGTCTCTCCAATGACAGGTGTACTCCCACAAAAGGTATTGTGGAAAAAGACAAACAGACCCCTTGCAACTAGAGATGGCTTTCATCGTAGCTAACACGAGAATCATGGGTTTGATTTCAGGCATTACATCAGAGAACCGCTTGCGGAAATTTATAAATTTAGAACATTCCATTGATTTAGGAATGTTGAAAAATAGTTTGACATCAGATTTTGATATAGTACTGAATCCGCTCAAATCATCTTTTGTCGATTTCCATGAAGGTATAAACTACGATACAAATAAATTTTCACAAAACGGCCTAGTATGTGATTTTATTAATCTGAGTCACTATACTTACGTTATGGACAAAATTAAAGTAGAGATTTGTTCGGTTCCGATTGCTGTCAATATTTTTTCACCTTGATGGAATTTATCCCCACAATTTGCTACTGCGCGTACAATCTACGAACGAAAAATTATTGCCAGATATGTCCTTACCAAAGTACACTTTTAGAAGGCATTTGGAATACATTTGAGATTGGTTTAAACAAACCTAGAGCAAACAGTAACGAAAGATTTTGTCCTTCGTGGGAATTTTGCTGTACCAAGGTTTTCAATATAATAGTTAACAGCGGTCGCATTTTCCAAAATTCGTCCAACTGGATCGTCACGTTAATTACTATCGGTTGGTTTGTGACAGGACATTTGAGGCGAACCCAAACAAACAACACGAATATATAACCCACATGTTTTTAGTGTGGTGCTGGTGCAGCACACATCTGACTATATATATAATAAAACTTTGGAAGAAAATTATTTTTTTGTCCAACTTTTGCAGAATTTTAGTGGCAGAAATGATGTTTGAAATGATTGAGGGTACATATTTGAACACGTTGGATGTTGTTGTATTTCTGGATTTCTGCTTGCACATTTAACATGCCAAATAATTTTGCGATAACAACTGGGCAACTGTGACCAAACCACTTGTAAAAACACACTGAAAGAAAATATTCTTAACGAACCGCAAAACTTGAATTGGCTGAAATGTAATAGACAAAAAGAGAGAATGGGTTTGCATGCTTCACTAACAATGCTTTAGCTTAAAAATCATTTGCGGTTTTGCAACCAAGAAAATGACAAAAAAATTGTTTATGACTAGGAATTCGCCGTTTCTGTTTTAAGTAAGCAAACTGCATCTTACTATGAGGGTTTTTGTACTTTTTGCTCAACCGAGCAATTAAAAAGTTTTGTTGAGTTATAATTCTTTTAAAACTTTCAATTAATTTTAAGTGCTTGTAAATAAAAATGATTTTACATTATTCACAATTGCACCACAAAACCGTGGTGTTTTCTATAAAATTAGTCCAATTATATTATGCCATGCTTAAATGTAAAATCAAGAAATGAAGTGCACTTGTAATGTGCAAATATGTTAGAATGTATATCTAGATAAGTGTGTGTAAATTGTTTAAATAGCTGATGTGGGTATACTTTAGTTGTTTGGTATATATTTAATATACATATTCACTGATGCATGCACAATACTTAAAAATAAATTCTTTCTTTTATTACTTATCATGTCGACGCAGGGAATGTAAACACCTTTTTGTTTAAGTGAATTATTGATTCATTAATTCATATATAATTAGAATGTTGGAATATGAAAGCACAATTGTCGGCTATCGAAATATCATGGCCTTGCCAATCTCAATCACTTGATAACGTATTATTTAGTTTGATGATCCAAGTTGCCAACGAAATGCTTGATAAGATTCTTTTCCTATTAAAAAAACTACTTATTCAAATGAACATTCATGTCCATTCTGTCAAACCATAAAACAAAGCAAATAGTGATATGGCGTGGAGGAAATTTGGCAAATTGAAGCTAATGTGTTATCTTCGTTGATTATTGATGAAGTAATTTAAGTAGTTGAAATCGTTTTGCAAAACAAGACTTTAATTAAAATGTCTTTAATTTTAAGGAAAGTGTATTCCAATATTACACAAACTTCACGGATTCAGCCCAAACAGGCATTTCAAAAATGTACATGACTTTTCCGTATAAAAGAAACGCTCATATAAAATAGGGGCATCATTCATCATTTGTGGTTTTCTCTTGGTCTTCGTTTCAGAGTCAAATTGTCCTAAAAATAATAACAATGCTGACAAAACCAGTTTTTTGGATGGGACTACTTGCCAACGATTGTTCTTCTGCCTTCACCGACCACAAGCATTCCATCCCTGCCCAAGGAACGCCTAATCAGCAATGGGGAGACGGCATATAATGGGCATAAAAGGGTTTTAATGAAAAGGGTAGGTGTAAATGGGCGAAAGTGGGTTTTAATGGGCATTAGTAGGTTATAATGGGCATAAAAGGGTTTTAATGGAAAAGGTAGGTGTAAATGGGCGAAAGTGGTTTAATGGGCGTTAGTGGGTTTTAATGGGCATTAGTGGGTTTTAATGGGCATTAGTGGGTTTTAATGGGCATTAGTGGGTTTTAATGGGCATTAGTGGGTTTTAATGGGCATAAGCGGGTTTTAATGGAAAAAGGCGGGTTATAATGGGTGTTAGTGGGTTTTAATGGGCATTAGTGGGTTTTAATGGGCATTAGTGGCATGCGGTTTTAATGGAAACGCGGGTTTAAATGGGTGAAAGTGGGTTTTAGTGGCGTTTTAATGGCGGTTAGTGGTTTTAATGGGCGTTAGTGCGGTTTTAATGGCAATTAGTGGGTTTAATGGGCATAGCGGGTTTTAATGAAAAAAGCGGGTTTAAAATGGGTGAAAGTGGGTTTTAATGGTGTCGGGTTTAGTGGGTTTTAATGGCATTAGTGGGTTTTAATGCCGGCCTTATTAGTGGGTTTTAATGGGCATAGTGGGTTTTAATGGGCATATGCGGGTTTTAATGGAAAAAGGCGGGTTAAAATGGGTGAAAGTGGGTTTTAATGGTGTTAATGTTAGTGGGTTTTAATGGGCCATTAGTGGGTTTTAATGGGCATTACGTAGGGTTATAACGGGCATAAGCGGGTTTTAATAGAAAACGGCGGGTTAAATGGGTGAAAGTGTGTTTTAATGGGCATTAGTGGGTTTTAATGGGCATTAGTGGGTTTTAATAGGCAATAGTGTGTTTTAATGGGCATTAGTGGGTTCTAATGGAAAAGGGTGGATTTAGATGGGCCAAAGTGGGCTTAATGAGCATAACTGAGTTTTAATAAAAACTATTAGGTTTTAATATACATTCGTTAGTTTTAATGGGCATAGGTATGTTCTTATGGTTAGTATGTATATTAAAACCCACTTTAGCTCATTTAACCCCACTTTTGCCGATTAAAACCCACCGTTTTCCGTCTAAACCCACTTATGCACATTAAAACCCACTTTCGTCCATTTAAAACCAACATTTTCCATTAAAACCCACTACTGCTCACTTAAACCCACTAATACTCATTAAACATGACTAATGTCCATTAAAACACACCAATGTTCATTAAAACTCACTAATACCCAATAACCCTACTAATGCCCATTAAAACACACCAATGTTCATTAAAACTCACTAATACCAATAAACGTACTAATGTACATTAAAACTCACTAATACCCATTTAACCTCTTTTGGCCCATTTAAACCCACCCTTTTCCATTAAAACCCACTACTGCGCATTAAAACCCACTAATGCTCATTAGAACCCACTTCTATCCATAAAAACCCACTTACGCTCATAAAAACCCACATCTACCTATTAAAACCCACTTTTGCTCATTAAAACCCACTTTTGCTCATTAAAACCCACTTCTACCCATTAAAACCCACGTTGCTCATTAAACCCACGTATGCTCATTAAAACTACCCCACTTCACCCACTTCTACCCATTAAAACCCACTCATGCTGCCTCAGGTTATAGTACCTATAACCCGCCGTTGGTTTCCGTCATACATCATATGCATGGAGTCAGGGACTGCTTTCCACGCATTGTGAAAACCGTTTACTAAACGGTTTACTAAACCGTTTATCGTTTACGTTTACTAAACTAAACGTATTTCGTTTACTGCTTTCCGTTTAGTAAACGGTCACTAAACGGTGTACTAAACGGTTTACTAAACGGTTTAATAAACGGTTTAGTAAACGATAAACGGTAAACGCGGCAGCCACGTCGTGGGCCGAGAATCACTGAATGTTTTCCACGTCAAAAGGATAGCAATCCATTGGCTCCACGTCGAATTTACTTCAGATGCTAAAATTTGTGCAAAGTAGTGATTCCATAACAATTGTGGCAGTCAACTTACAACCATATTTTTTGCGTATCCTTGGTGTTTTGTTGTAATCTACCTGCATCCTCATGAATTCTTTGATACTTTATCATACCCTCCTTTGTTCCAGTTTTTTCCAGAGCCATCATAAATTTTAGTTCTACTCATGCCTTCTGGCAATAAGGTTGCGAACCACATGCAAATATAATGTGCTTTTATTTTACACTGTATGCATTGAACACATCATGAAAAGATAGCTCAGATGTGAAAAACTGACAACTTTTTAATGTAAGAACTATTACGTGTAAAATATTAACGACAAGTTGTGCTACATACAAAGAAAAGATTTTTCGGTTTAAAACATCCTCTTTAACTATAATCAGATTCTTGGGTTCATTTTGGTAGCAAAAACCAGGTGTGGGGGTGGAGGATCACCCAACAAGTTTAAACATCTCTTAGAAAGTTTTGGGACGCTTTGGTAATTGTCAAGTAACGTGTTTTGATTTTGTGATGTAGTATGTCTTTATTTTGCGAGTGTCTAAGTTTATTTATTACATTCTTCTGTTGATTTCGGCGTCTCATGTTGAAAATTCTAGAGGGACAACTGAACATGTTTTGTTACATTCTCACTGCAACTGATACTACTTCCAGCAATGGCAGGCTAACAAAGTGTCGCTGATCGCCTGCGAAGCTTTTTTCTATTGTTGCTGGCAAATTTGCGCGTGATCACTCGCTAATTCTTTCAGTTTTTCTTCGAAAGCATCCAGAGGTATGATATTTAAAAATATATATATATTAAAAAATTTGTAGCATGCTGTGGGAGTTGCAACGTTGCTGTTTTCAATTTTCAAGGAGTTGGTAATACGCTAAAACTGGAAGGCCCGGGTCTGTACTTTAAGTATTGTGTAACATTTCTACACGACTTAGTTAGAAAACTCTGAAGAGACCACCGTATGGACGGAAGTGTTTTCATTTAACAAAGCGATTGCTACAATATGGAATTGCGTCGGATAGTCAAAAACTAATGCAAATAGTGAAGGTATACTGTCGATTCAATGCTGCTTATATGCTAACTAATACTTTATGAAACCAAAATGTATTCACTACACTATTTTTGTAACAGAACACCCTGATTCAAGATTTGAAAGGCGACCGTGATGTATCCAATTTGTTATCAGTTTATGCAGCAATGGGAGTTTAACTACTGTGACAAACTTGCTAACGTTGAAAGTTGTGCTACAGTTCTCTATGCAATTTTTAAACAATGTTCTAATGGCACAGCAAAAGTGTTGACTAAAACAATCGTGTCAATCATTGAGTCCAAGTGTCAACCGTTGGATACTGAAACTTTAACTATTTTGCAACCCGCCATCACAAGTTTACTCAACGATGTGTCGTTTGAATTGTTGGAACCTCTCGATGCTTGCTTACGAAAATTCCGAGCTTACTTCCGGCTATTTCTGGAACCTATAATTGCGGCATATAATCGATTGGAAAAGCCAAAGCATATTGAGGAGTGTTCTGATATCTCAGTGTACTGTTTGAGTGAAGCGATTGTTAACCAGGGAAGTTTATATCAGCTTCCCAATTCAGAGGAGCATTACTAGATAAATTCTTGTGTTTTCGAGATTGAATAGTAAAAATTGTGAAGCATGCCTTCAAAGCTGCACTCAAATATTTATCTCCATTCTGAACCAAGATCAACTGAATCTTAAAGCAGTGCCAGCAATTTTCTATTTGTTACAAGTTTTTATGACACAGATACCTCTGTCAGAATCTGTCATGGACTTGCTGCCAATTAATGAGCTTTTATTGAAGTTGAAGTCATCCTTAAGCGCTAATAGTGAATCTTTCTATCCATGGAGCTTGAAAGTTTTGGATGTGATAATTTATTTCATTAAGGCATCAACAAGAAATTAAGTCGTTTATTGAAGAAGAATGGGAATTGCTGACAAGTAATTTGCAATCTGGATATCGAATGGTAATATTTCATATATCAAGAATACGATTATGCACTATTGTACTTACATTCAATGTTTTATTTGCATAGATTCGTGCACTTACCGTATCATCTATCCTGAATGCTTTGATGTTATTGGTGGAGCATCTGAAAAGACTGTTGAAATGTTAGATAAATTTGTACAAATCGAAAATATATGTCTCACAAATTCAAAATTTGTATCACTTGCTAAAGCAGTCTTGACAGAATGCAAAGTTATTATTGGAAGTGACACT
Organism: Orchesella cincta; assembly: GCA_001718145.1. NCBI lineage: Eukaryota > Metazoa > Arthropoda > Collembola > Entomobryomorpha > Orchesellidae > Orchesella > Orchesella cincta. The sequence continues at coordinate 9,694 of LJIJ01003356.1, read as the reverse complement.
TATGAGGTTAAGCTGAAGCTGGTGAGTTTAAAAATAATTATAATGTTGTGAAAAACATTAATTACATATTAATAATCTCTTTAATTTACGTTTCAGCTTTGCTTAAAATGCGCTCTCGGTATCATGTATACGAACTTTAATTTAATTTGGGGGCCTTGTGTTGAAGTTATTCGACATCTTGGGAGTATCTTACGTACTCCCAAGATGTTCAGAAAGCAGCATGGAAATTTCTTTTTGCCAAAAGGAAGAATAAACTGAAAAACTACAAGTAAGGAATAAAAGTAAAAGTGATTTACCAGACAGTATATGATTCATTTGATTTTAAAATTTATGATAATTAATTCATGTTTTTTACCTTTTAATCGCAGGGAAGATATCGATGAAATTTTAAACAGTGAATCGATGGATCCAGTTCATAAGTTCCGCATTGATGCTGTGGATGTATCCCTGAACAAACAGTACGAAAACGAAACTATTGAACGTAGAACATTGTTAATGTATATCATAATCCGAATTTTAATTGGCAAAGAACGTGTTATGAAGGGCGACAAGCGAACATAAGTGTTGAGATTTCTAGCCGGTTGTGCACAAGCCGATGCTAGAAAATACCTTGATTTAACAGTTGGTCCGGCAGATGAAGGTATTTCACTAACAGTTTCTCATAAGATACTTTTCAACAATAACTATATTTAATAAGAATAATGTAAAAACTGAAAAGTTGATTAAATCATCTGCTTCTATATTCTAGTACAACAACTTTCTCCAAAGATAATAGAAATTAAGATCAACAAAATGACTTCAGCGTTACGAACTTGGCGTTACAAATTCCCTGACATTTTGGATCAAATGTTCCATGGGGTTTGTGATCTGGTGTGTGCCGTCGACTCATCTGTTAAACCACCGTCATTACCTCGTTTGGACATGAAACAGGAAACCCTTGACAGGATATTTAATGTGTTTATTTGGCCTGCCCTCCATGATATAACCACTACATCTGTTGGAAGTGTCAGCTGGATATTAAAATTATTCTTAGTCTGGAGTACATACGAAAGGTACGGTGGTTTTAAGATTGGTAGTCGTAAATTGTTACGGAAGTTGTAATAAAATAAAACCTTACCTTACCTTATGAATTTTCGTTTTGCAGATATCACGTCCTGTTCACTAAATGCAATGAAGGGGACGTGTGTCGAAGTCCAATGTGGAGGTTGTTTGATTTGTTGGATTCCAAATCAGCAGTTTTTGAGGTAAAGAAATATATTCTTGGAATTGTTCTGAATCTATCGAATCCACCTGAAGTACCGGAAGAAGACTCTGACGAACCCGTTGAAAGGTATTCAACTGTAGCAACTCGCCTTTGAGTGTCTCTGGAACACACCAATTCGAAACCTCAGGTTCGCTTTCTCATATAGCATTAGAAAAGTTTAATGAGATAATTTAGATAATGGTACAAATTTTGTAATAATCGATCATTTGATTACACAGAGTCGATTGGATTAAATATTATCTTGTTGCGAAAAGAAGTAATTCTAAACTTATTCCTAGATGCTCAAGTATTTAAAAAATTCACAAGCCAATCTAATTAAGGACGAGAAATATGACATTGTGACGTGGTTGGCAATACTTTATGATTGCTTTTACAACAAAAATCATGTAAGGTTTTATGATTCTGGAAATCACCAAAAAATATGAAACTAACTAGAAATTTTATCAGAAAATGAGTATTCTATTTGTTTTGCAGGAAGAGGATATTGGAATGCGTAATGGTGCACAGAATTTGCTACTCTTAATGTCTTCCACTCTGCATAGCAAACTTGCCGATGATCCAAACATAAAGGCTGATGTACATCGACTGCTAGATTCTGTGATTCTTCCAAAGCTACGGCGTGGCGTTCAACAGAAGGAAGATAAACGATATGAAGACCTTCTACGAGTACTACATGCATTTATTAGTTCGTGTCACAATCTTCATGGAACTTTTAAAGAATTGTCAAAGGTTCTTTCTGAAGATATTATTGAAGGGTTTTGTGATATACAAGTCCATTTGCGAACTAGGGCTATGAATAAGTAAGGGTCCTAACTATAGCAAGTTAAATTTTGTCTTATAATTTTTAGACAATGCGTTGATGTCGTGACATTGTTTTTACAGGTTATGCAAGAAACTTAAAGATGCTGAAGAGACTGTTAGCCCAGCTGTTCTTCAGGCATTCATTTTGCCGATCGCTTCTCATAACCTTTTTGACGAGGAAAGACTCTCCAAAAATTTCAACGAGTTGATTGATTCATCGATAGAGGTTGGTTATAGTTTCTGAGTAAATATTAGTACACAAATTCGCAAAAGAATTTTAATTGATGTTTTAAACTGTGTTTAGGTTTTGAAAGCGGTAATGGAGGCTACGCCACATGATCAGTATTTTTCATACTTAAACAAACTCTTAGATGATCCCAAGAAAAATAGTAAACTAGCCAAGCAGTTTGAGAGAGTTCTTATAGCTATAATGGATGCTTTTCACTTTGATTTGAAACTCGCTTGTCCTGAAGATAATAGAAATGAGGAGAGAAGTATCGGACAACAGACGTCGAAACGAGTAAGGTATACCAATATATTCTTAAATTAATTAAAATTTAACTATGAAACAAGAAAGATAAATAAAATGCAGGCTAATGAAATTTTGTTTGCACTTTTAGATGTGGCTATTGTTAATCCTGAAGATGATAAAGATAGCAATGATGATGAAAAGGAAGATTCACTATTCCTAAAGCCGCAGCGTCGACATCTGTTCAAGTAATCACGCTTGTTCCACAAGCAGCAGCTGTACGATGTCATGGCATCTTGAAATCTTCTATTATTCCCAAACTTAGGAAATTCCTCCACTTTGAAGAAAACTGCTACGCATAAACTTTCTAGAGCCAAAAAGACGGTTGATGATGATGTAATCTTTGAAGATTCCTTGTACGATTGCTTGTAAAATTGCTAAAGAAGATACCAAAAGCAAAAGGCCAGAATGGAATCAGATCCATTATCCCATCAATAGCAGCAGGACTTAGAAATGAATTAGTTTCAGTAAGAAATACGTTACGAAAGACCCTTTTAAGTGTAATCAAGGAGCTTGGAACTAGCCATTTAAAAGCTGTTATAGGCTACCTAAAATCATCGCTCCAACGAGGCTACCAAAAGCACGTGCTAAATTACACTGTGGTATATTTGCCAAGATGCCTGGAAAGTGAACTGAAAGCCAACCCACATCATGTTACCTAATTTTTATGTTTGCTTTAGGTTAATGTAGTTTCCTGTTGTTACACTTCTGCTGGAATTGGAGTTGAGTAACTTTAAGATACCTGATGTCGTAGACGCCCTTCAGAGATATGGCTTCATAGCTATGAACAATCATTGTTACAGAGACACTACAGATTCAGATACAACGAATGCAACCTTTAAGGTATAAAATGAAAACTATATTCAATGAATCATGTGTGTGATTATGACAGTTTTAGGCTAATCATCATTTAAATTTTTTTATGCTGCAGTTTCTTGTAGCGTTTTTTATTCGTTTCTCGGATTTTAAAATCGTGTTGCAAGATTTTGAATTGATGCTGAAGTGTATTCAAAGCTATCTTACAGATGGTAACTGTTCGGTATGTGAATATTCAGAAGATATTGAATAAAGCAAAAGATTATGTAATATGAAATTTAAGATAATCTAACTGTTTTTTATCTTCACATTTTGTAGAGTTCTTTCACTTACACGTATATTCATGAGGATCTGAAAAATAATTGTACAATTTATTCAAACCTGCCATAGGATTGTTTTGAAGAAGTGAAGGAACTAATATTTCTTAAGCTCCTTGCAACACTGGCTAAAGAAAAAGCTCCAAAAGTTCGTGAACGTTTGGGGGATGTTCTAAAATCGTTGCTTAAGCTTGAAAAGCGAAGGTCGCTCACCCGATTATTGCTAAAGTTATTGATGATGGATAAACACGTAAGTAAAATGCCAAAAGTTCAAGCGTTAGCGAATGAGTGTCCAGAATGATTGTAAATAATGTTTCACTTTAAAATTGTGTTAGGTACCTGAGTTGGACACTTTCTTTCTTTTAATTGGATTGGTGATTGATGACACCAAAGTATTCTCACACGAAGACCTGTCCGTCATCATTGACACAGTTAAAGATGTTCTTGATCCTTTTTCATTGTCGAAATTGTGTTCGGGAAACAATCGCGTAAGTCAGCAAATCAAAGACTATATGATATTCCAAGCAGTCACGCTTCTAAAGAAAGGTATAAAATAAGATTGTATTTTTAAAATTAATTTTGTAGGTGATGTAAAAGAACAAGGCAGAAAAGTTGATCACGGCCTTAAGAAAACACGGTAGGAAACTCGGAATTCAACATAATAAACACGCAAGTAAACGACTTCTTCCACAAGAAAAGGAATCTTAACCGAGCAAAGAAGAAGGAAACGGTAGGTTATCTTGAAAACAAAATATAAACCACTCATTCCTGCATTTATTGACGATTAATTACTTACCTTCATTCTTTACTTTAGGTTATGCTCCATCCTGGTTTGGTGCGAAAGCGTCCAAAGAATGTTAAAACTCCGTTTCCCATGAAGAAAAGAAAAAAGAACTAAATATACTATTTTAACGACTTGTTTATGAACTTTATTGTTACGTTCTAGCAAATTATGTTACTTGTTATTCGTTGTTTTAATACTATATTATAATTATTATAACCCTTCATAAAACGCGGTCGATAATAAAAATGTTTTTGTCTGTGTCTATAAAAGTTTATGTTATGTACATTGCAATGAGGCACCTAATTACTGCATACATATTTATAAACGCACGAAAAATATAAAAGGATTTAATTTAAGATTGTTTGGATGATAACAAAGAATATTCTAATGGTTGCTTATTATCATTTGCATCTCTCATCTTATGTAAGTTAGACTTCTCTGCATCTATGATGTGAATCATTAAAATACACTCATTTAGTACAAAATCAATTAAAAACACAATGATTATTACATGAAATATAAGCAAGGCTATTTATTTATATGCCCTTACCAATTTGCCCCATCGCTAGCAAACTGTCAGCTTTGTCCTTCGAAGGCGAATAAGCCTTAGCCATTATGTCAATTTGGTTGACAATCTCTTCCAGGAACATCCTCAGCTCTGTGGCATTAGGAATAACTTTTGGGTCGGAAATAGCCGAAAAATGGATTCTACTACAGTAGCTTTGCGTGGATATGCCGATTCCTACATTACATTTCATAGCCATAAAACATTTTGACTATTTATGACTTTCACACATTATGCATAACATGTAAGTAACTTACTCAAAGCAATGAATATTAACGAATAAGCGTCAATTAGTTTACCATTTTAAAGCAATTAAGCTTTGACGCCTTAATCGTATCTGTTGTGGTGACCAGCGGAATCCACGCTGCAGCATCTACCATCTCCACTCCAAAAAGTTTAACAGACGTTTTATAGCCAGGCACATTGCCGAGCATGATTGGTGTTCCCGACAAGTTGAACAGTATTTTATGCAAAAACTTTGGTAATGATCCCAGCGCTCTTTGCAATTTCCTCGGGGTCAAAATCGTCGAGAAGCCTTACGTGCTTGGTAACATCAAAGGGAACTTTTTTGTCCCAGCAGAAGTAGCCAAACTTGTCTGTAAGCACATACTTCAGTCTATCATACCCCGAAGTTTTGGTGAACACTTCTTGGAGCTTTGCACAGATTCGGTTCATGTCTGGCACTCCGCGGATGATTTTGTAGCCGTGAATGTATGATTTACTGCTTCCATGTAGCTTGACACCAAATACGCTGTCTTTTCCTGATGCCAACTCATATCGTCCAGGGGTAGTAGTAGTTGCATTCCAGCTGGGAATAGAAGCGGAGTGTAACGTTGATACTGCAAATGACGGTTGCAATGGGACAGAAAACTATGGCTACCATTACCCCCAACATTAACGTTGGGATGGTGTGAGCTTCGATCGGGTTAAAGAATTTTGGAAACATTTTCACTTTCCTACCGGACTTTTTAATCACGTCCTAAAATATTTATATATATGTCTACTACCACCTGCTTGATGATGTCAATATCAAAGATGACACTTGTGCATTACTCTTGGCACAAAGCTTGAGTGACTGGAATTTCACTTTACTCGTAGACTTCTGGCAAACCCATTTCTCCAAAGCCCTTCAAATGAAAGTAAGGAACGCTAAGGTGACACTGAACTCTGGACAGAATTTACCGTTTCACAACGTAATGAGCTTTGCACATGAACGAAAGTGTCGCTGACCTTGCTTGAACCTTGGAACCTCAGCAAGTTCAAGTAAACAACATGAAGCAAAGTCATGGGCTTGCCACAATAGACTGAACCTAACTGAAGCAAAAGGTTTGGGTCTGAAAGCAGATTCCACTTCTTTATCCTCATATTGGGCAACCTTCATCGCTCATCGCACGACTACAAATATTCCAAAAGTAAATCTTCATCATCAGACATAACAGTGCTCATTGACAAAAATTGTTTGTGCATAGATTTGTACGTAACGTAAGGTAGTTGCGTAGATTACCACAAATAAAGGTTAGTCGACTTATGGAACATTTAGGAAAGCATCATCAATGCAAAATGCATCTACCCCCATCTTTATCCAATGCTACATTTTAACACATTTGTTGAAAGCAAATAATATAGAATTATAGGACAAAAATTATTCATGGGGTTACAAAAGATAGGACTTGGCTTCCATTGACCGTGATGTGTTGTTGCAGTCAGATCAACATCTTGTGAATGCAAAATACATCTTATTTTTCTCCATTAGAGAAAAGAACCAGTCACTTTATCTTATAACTTTGAAAGGGTACAGCATATGTACATACACAACAAATAAATGTAAGTGACACATCCCATCCCAAAGATTCCGATTGTCTTCAAGAAGTGCCCTTTAATAACGGTGACCGTAAAAAATGTGTCCTACTGAATTATAGAATTATATTACCTACATTGGGGCACTGCAAGAAATTTTAGGTTACCGGTACAGTGCATGTGTGTGCAGTGTCAATTGTGGTCAATATATCGTATTTGACATGTGGAAGAAAACAAAATGCTTACTCCATTAGCTAGTTGTCAGTCCCTTCTTTGCAGTCAACTGTGTATTGAACTTGTCCGGATACAAAACTGCATGTTATTTTACTGAACTTCACAACACAAATTCATATGCCAATGCGGCCGTACTTATTTGTCACGTCTAACATGTATAGACTTTTGCATAATGTGGCAAATGTAGCATAATAGATAGTAAGAACGAGTATTGGACCAAAATAAGGTCAAGGGCTGCAACTGCTTCTTATTGTGGTCATCCCTCAACATACTAACTAATCATACCTTTGACTGCACGACAGGGCCCAAAGCGCATATAAAAAAGCACATTGAATCTGCTAAAATGTGTGTGGTGTGGTGCCTTGAAATGGGATCCGAAGTGAGATATTATCAAATGAAGTCTGCATACATGGGACAAATATATGCCAGCGTTATTATTGCCATTCATATACGTGTGCCATACTTGCTAGCCTTATAGCTTCCCTCTCTCTACTCTCTCTACTAATTCTTGGTTTTATTTAGCTTTTCCTGAAGGCACTCTTCAATTAGATTTGAAAAGTCTGACATTTGGTTGTTACTGCATACGTATATAAGTATTTCGTTCTATACTATGGCAGTTCATGTTCTTGTCGACCTCAAAGAAAATGCTCGTTGACATTTCATAACATGACTGAGTTGCAGCCTGTGCGTGCTCGTTTTATTGCCGTGGATCATTGCAACATGATTCAATGATCATTGACATTGATAATCCCAAAATGCTTCAATATCATTCGCGTGTATTATGTCTAGCCGCTTTTGTACATACATTACATTTGTTTGTTTGTTGTATGACAAGTTACTCCTTGATGGAGCGTAAACGAGATTTTTGACACTATTGCAGTCTTTGTTTTCAATCGGCGAATTTACTTTCAACCAGGAAAATGAGTTAATGATGGTTTAATGATATCCGACTCAATAAAACGGATTGTTAATTAACATTGACTTTGTTAAAATAACTGGGATTGTTATTAAGCTTGTCTCACGTTCCCCCAATTAATGTTTGTAGTCGCCGAATAATCGCCGTGAGCTCCTTTTGTGTGCATTGATTGTCAGTTTTCAGGGGAGGTGGAAGAGGAATCTGCGAAGTACCAGTAACAGTGAATCCCATTTCCAGTAACTGAAGTTCCAGTGTTTGTATCTCCTGTTTGTCTTCAAATATCTGTATATCTGTGTATCAAATATGTGTGTATGACAGAAAGAATATGCTTTTCAATTGACTGTGTTGAAAGAAATACATGTATGTATATAGAAACATTGATAGTTCCAAACAATTTACAGGGTGTTTATGCATGATAATTTTTATTGAGATTTGCCCTGCTTCTTTCAATTTTAATCCTTTTCGTTCCTCTTTTACAGCTCGTCCATCCTTGTCTTTCCACAATCCTAAATTTTTGATTTTATACCTTCGCGTAGTGTTCGAAGGAATATACTATGAGGAACCGTTAAGAAACAATCATACATACATTGCCAAAAGTTGAAGGTTTTACAGCACAAAATTCGTTAATAATTATGTACGCATCTTATATTCCGAATCTCCTTTCCGAATATTTTAGGGTCATCCGCAGTTGAATAGTATGTATTCAAAATATCCGTTTTAGCCGATGGAGAAGATATGGGTAGAAAACCTTACTTCAAAATTGTCAAGAAAAGAACTGGAAACTTGTGAAAAACAAACATCATCATCAACTTTTTCCAATTCTCTCGGACCCTCAATTCCTCCATCCACCCGAAACTTCAAGCTCTTGGTAGTGAGATGGTGGCTCGGGCCCTCCTCCAAACGCCGATTTGCAGAGGGTCGAGCTCTGGGGCTTTTGTAATTGCTCTGGGGGGCTCTGGGGCTCAATTTTCAATTTTCGTCATGAATTTAACGAGACTGACTTTGAAATTGAGGGAAATGCACCTTGTTGTGGCGAGGTGACTAAAAACCCCCATAATAATTTACTTAATCATTTTAAATTATAGTTTAATCATTTTTTTGCAGATTGAGCTCGAAATCACCTCCTGGACGAGCGTGTTTGGATTGTGTTTTTCCTGATGGAGATGAAACAACAGTAGATCTTGCTGTGAGTTATAATAGTTAAATTGAAAGGAGTAGTTTTTATGTCCTTCATGACACATAGCTTTGTCCTTCATACATACTTTGTCCCCTTCATACATACCTTTGTCCTTCAAGGAGAGTAGACGTATCGCTCAGCAGCTCCAGAAAAAAAAAACACGTTCTTATACATACTTTACAGAGAAAGATAAATAGCAAAAAGAAAAGAAAAAAGACTCAACTTTACTTATCTTGTGCTATCACAAAAATGCCTATTAATCATTCGCCAGTGAAAGACAGTTCTGAAAATATGGAGGGTGTTCAAAGTGGATCGGGTAAATCTGATCACGAAAGTGACGCAGTTCCTTTAAATGATCCACTTGAAGACATCCTATAAAAACCTTGAAAAATTGGACTCTCTTGACCGGATTGAAACTCTTCTTACGAGTTCAATTGAAAACCAAAATGAGCGACTCAATTACCTTGAAAGTGAATATGTGCGACTTAATAAAA
>LJIJ01003355.1:0-19538 GCA_001718145.1 Orchesella cincta | reverse complement strand
CACATGGTTCATATTGTGTGACACTGACTAAAATAAATATCTATTCACCGCAGTGCTTTCCCCTCACTCAATGAAAGCCATCATGATAGGCTTCGTCTTTTCCAAAAGGCTTGTGCAAGTACGAGCTGAGCTGTGCCAATGTCCTTGTTTTCCTTTCCCTGGCAGGGCTTTCAAATATTCATATTTTCATGTGATGACATTACACATATGTTCCTTCTACTTTGTTCAATTGTATAATAGTACTGTGTCGAGCACACTGAGTAAACTGGAGATAAACTATTTATTAAAAAACAACATGAATCTAATGCATGTATTCTGTACATTTGGAATGCTTCCAGATTAAGTCCCAAAACAAAAGTGAGTTTGAGTTTCTAATGCACATAAATAACAAGCTACAAGTACGTACATAAATGCATCCTCGACAACTGGCTCGTCTCGCTGCTGGAAAGTGTAAAACACGCAAAAGCCTGCGAATGAGTAATTGGAGCATCATCTTCTCACGACCATTCTTAGATTGTTGATGAATCAGATAGGCTGCTTGTTATGCTGTGTATTACACCGGAGACAATCACTTTTATGAATTGTATTATGCAGAACACCATTGTCGTGGGCAATGGATCCTCTAATACAAAAGCAAACCATAAAGCCGCGAGTGACAATTGACAAATGATAAGGATTTCATGAGATTTCATGGCAGATTTAAATAGAGATTTGAATGACAGGGCTCATAATTTTGATTTATAAAGGATGAGTGTGGAGAGTGCATCTGCGAGAATTTCAATTTTAGTACTCCATTTGAATGAAAGCATCCTCTTTGTTTTAAATACGAGAAAAAAAGAGAGCCGGAGACTATTCACTTTGGTGCGCACTTAGGGTCTAATTTTATTTTTCTCCGTTTGTCATTGCAAAAGTTGCTTTGGCTGAATAACTCATTGAGTTAACTTGTGCTTGACTTGATTGAGCATCACAGTAATGTGCTAGTGGAAGCTGCGCTAGTAGCTGATTCTCGTGCATTTATTCATTACTCAAAGTTATTCAACGAAGTCTTCCGGTCAGAGCTGGAATGTGTAATAATATATTAGACTGACAGCGTGGACAAAGGGTTTTCCCAGAAGTACCTCTATTTTACCAATTGGAGATCACAAGAGAAATAGACGTATATCAGCTTTAATGGCACTTCACTTGAGAGTTGAGTCAGTCTTTGTTCTCCAACTCATGGAGTTTTCACTTTCTCCCAAAACCCAAAATTTTTTTTTGCTTTGGACATGTGTGCGGCTGAAAGCGGTATACAAACTACCCTATTCCTATTTCATTCTGGAGGAGTACGTCCATACATTCACCACCTTTATTCCATAGGATGCAACACACAAGTACACCATTACCCATTGCACTTACACATAGGATACGATGAAAAGTCAGCAACTACGAGGATCTCTAGAAACATGTTCAATCTTTGAGAGGCACCTATATGCCCATTAACTTTCATTTGAAAAAAACGGTGCTCAACTCAAGGTTTTATAGCAATATGAGTAGTAAGTGTATAAAATACGTATAGTATGTATATCTTTATTCTGAATGCTTTCCCTTTCGGTCGGGAAAACGGTTACTAACGTACATACCGTGTAAAGACATTATGTTATATTATTTCATGCCTCTATAATAATAGGCGAATGGGGTTTTTAGTACGAAAATAATATGGGAGAAAGAACAATGGATTCGAATTATCAGTATACTTTATGAAATCGGATTTTTTTTTGTGCTCAGGATACTTTTCACTCAACTGAGCTCACCTACTGTCCAAACTTAAAGTATGTCAGCATCAGCAAGGTTTAGAGCTTAGCTGTTCTCTTTCTCTCTGTGTGTATGGGCTTTGAAGTATTGAAATAATAGTGGAGATGTGAATTGTGGAGTATATGAATATATGGCGATATTATAACCTTCTCTCCTTCCGTCCACGTCCCTACATCATTATGTTGATGGCATCCCACTCCTCATCCCTTTCCGCTCCCTTTCTCATGTCCTGTTATTGAAAGCATGATTTTATGATCTAAGCTAGTTGATTCGATCACTTTCGGATGGGCTAGTTTGATTTTTATACGCTTCTCTGAGCAAAGCGTACGGTTTGTGGAAGGAAGTACTTGCATTTGTTTCGAACCTGGCCTGAATTTTGATGCATGTTGTTCTCAAGTGAAGCTGAAAAAACTCAATACTCCTTCAGCATTATATAGCTATATATATTACCTATATTATTATAAACTTAGGTAACTAAATGTAATAGTTTGCGGGAATCCAGTCGTACGTTCTACAAGACGTTTTTGTCTCAAAGTATTTGTGCAACGATTGATATGAGACATGGTATGGTCAAAACACAAAAATGATCCAAAAGTTGTACATGATAACTGTTTGCTGAGAATGAATGAGCCAGGAGAGAAAAACGTTTGTTGTACCTTAGCATTGTATTGTATGGATTGAAGTTATGTACATTTTTCTTTGTTCACTCTTATGGATATTTTGTCGTATGTGAGATTGGGTGTGTGCTTTTTAGCGGAGAGGCAGGGACGTTTTTTGAGAGAGCTCAGTCTAGACTTGATTTTGCTAGAGAGCAATTTTAATTATTATTGAATTTTGTTGATTGATTGATTGGACATGTTGGAATGGTTGTTTTTATTGATTAAATTAATAACTATATTGTACCAATAATCAAAAGTGTCCGATTTCGAGTTATTCGTCATTTAAGAGTAGTTGAAGTTTATTCCAGACAGGAAATCCATCGTAGCTTATCGAGCATCAGGCTCTTACCTATCGAAGAAGTTTGGAAGCTGAGATATTCGAGAACATAATTGGTCCTTCGAACCGGATCGCTCAGTGCTCTGGAAATCAGTTCGAGGTCGTGTTCGAAAAGCCGCGACGATGGACCCAAACCAAAGACTCTATGAAGTGGACGAAGACGGAAATTGGATCCCGTATGTGCCGCAAATGGAAAGGCAAAGTGCGCAGCCACCTATGGAAAGGCAAAGTGCTCCACCAGTGCCCCCAAGGCGAAGCATAAGACCAAATTTTTGGCGTACCACCCCAATTCTATGGTAATCGAGTACCATATGGGAGAAGTGTACCACCCCGAAACGTACAGAAGGAAATCGTGAATATTCCCCTGTCGTCGACCAACCCGTTCCTGCCGGAAATTCTCAAAATGGAAAGGACATCAGTCACCATATCCCCAGATACCAAAGTTGTCCCAGTTTCCGACGAAGACGCCAAATCAACGGAATCCAGCAGTACAAGGAGGCGAAAACGAGAGCTAGAGCTACGTAACCTTCAGCTTCAGATGGAGGAGAACGACGCGAAGATTAGGCAACTGCAGCTTAACAGGAGGAGCACGGAAATTCAGATGCAGTTATTGGAAGATGATCTAGAGGAGGGTGAAATCGTGTCAGACGAGGATTTGCAGGAAGAACGCCCTGTGACGGATTTTCACCAGTGGAAGAGAACAGACTCGACAGTGTTTGACATGAGTACTATCAACCGGGCGGACGACCAAGCACTACAGTTTGTGCCAACTCCTAACCCCCAAAATGTGATCAAAAGTTTGAAACCGAATATTCCGGATGTTCGAACAACGAAAGAAGCCAAAGAACCGAAGCAATTGGATGTGGGGCCCTCTTGGGGATACAACCCCTTTTCAACTCCATTTGAACCTGCACGCAAACAACAACGTCAAACCACCCAGCACGCTGAAGAAAGTGACAACAGCATGACAACACTTGCCGCTGCTATTGTGAAGGCCGTTGCTAGCCAGAATCGGGTTTCAGAACGATTCATAGCGCGCCAGAGTAATGACAGCAAGCTGCCCTTCTTCAGTGGAAATCCATTAGACTGGCCGATTTTCAACAGTCAATACAAACGGTCGTCTCTAGAATGTGGGTTCACTAGTTCGCAAAACATGCAGCGATTGGAGAAAAGTCTTCGTGGGGACGCAAGGAAAGCAGTGCAGGGACTAATGATTGTACCCGAAAATGCAGACTTAGTTATGGAGAAGTTAGAACAAAGATTTGGAAAGCCTCGTTACATCATAGAAGCCTTGATAACTTCGCCAAAAGGGTTCCAGCACCAAAGGAGGAGAACATTTCTTCATTATTGGACTACTCCAACGCGATATCTAATTTGGTGACAACCGTTGAAACTATGAAAGCGAAGGAACATCTACAAAATCCTCATTTACTGAACGAGCTAGTAGATAAGCTGCCTGCTCACCTAAAACTGGATTGGGGAAAGGTGGCTTGTAGAATAACTACAGTGTCGCTGCTGGACCTGAGTAAATTTGTAGAAGAGATTGCTGAAGCGGCCAGCGCAGTTTCAACTCCCAAATTCAGGATGAAGGATGAACCATGGAAAACTGGAAGAGAGAAACAAGAAACTTTCCTTGTCAGTCAAGATGGCATGGAAAGAAAGAAATTTCCATGTTGCTTTTGCGACTCCGATGACCACAAGTCATTTAAATGTCCGTTGTTCCACCAGGCAAATGTGAATAAGCGTTGGCAGATGGTGAAAGTAAAGAAAGCATGTTTCTCTTGTCTCAACCCCGGTCATCAAACAGCAAAGTGCAGACGAACCATTCCATGTGGAGTAAATGGCTGCGATAAGAAGCACAATAATTTGTTGCATCCAGTATCAAATGACATTGGGAGTCCGCCCCTACTCGGAACTGTACAAATGGAGAATTCTAATCAAGAGGATGATGACTCGGAGTCAGAGATAAATTCCCATGTAAGTCAACCTCGACAGTTAAAATCTGTGTTGTTAAGAGTTTTACCTGTTCAGTTAATTGGGCCTAACGGAACCGTGGAAACCCATGCCCTTCTGGATGAAGGTTCGACAGTTTCCATGATGTCTTCCGTTATAGCTGATAAATTAGGACTGAAAGGAGAATTGGATCCGCTTGTGCTTCGCTGGACCGACGCTCAATGTCAAAAAGATGACTCTTCTCGCCGCGTGACCTGTCAGATCAGAGCTCGAGACGGGGGGAAGCTATACAATTTAAATGATGTCCGAACAATAAGTAACCTCAATTTACCAGCTCAGTTCATCAATATGAACAACGTAAAAAGAAAATGGAAACACCTTGAAACCTGTACTCAACTGATGAATCTCGAAAATGCCAAGCCAGAGATTTTGATTGGCCAAGATAATATTAGTTTAACAGTTGCTCGTGAAGTAGTCGAAGGACCTCCAAATGCCCCAATCGCCACTCGAACAAGATTAGGATGGGTGCTGCATGGACCAACAAATAAGTTTAGAACCCAACTTTGTTGTAACCATTCCTTTGTGTGTCACGAAACGGATGATGACGTTCAACAGCTGGTAAAGGAGTCTTTCAAATTGGACAGCATAGGAATTCAGGACAGGAGTAGTAAGCCAAGGTCCCGTGAAGACGAGCAAGCACTGAAACTAATGGAGCAACGTACGCACAAAGTTGGAACGCATTGGGAGACAGCTCTGCTGTTTAGATCAGAACCTGTGGAGTTCCCACCAAGTTATGCCATGGCATTGAAACGATTGAAGCAAATTTGAATACAAAATGTTTCGAGATGAAAATTTCAAGAAACAATATTCCGAGCGAGTTATGTACTACCTGGAAAAAGGATACGCGAGAAAGTTGAACCAGGAAGAAATCAAACAACCAAGTGGAAAAGAGTGGTATCTTCCTCATTTTGGAGCAGTTCATCCAAATAAACCAGGGAAAGTACGTCTTGTATTTGACGCAGCTGCTAAAGTGGATGGAATTTCACTAAATAGCCAGCTACTCACTGGGCCAGATCTACTTACATCGCTTCCTGGGTGCTCATTAAATTTCGCCAAAGGATCATAGCCATGACGGGCGACATTGGCGACATGTTCCACCAGGTGCGCATTCGACCTGAAGATTGTGCTTACCAACGCTTCCTTTGGAGAAATGGTGATTCTACCAAGGAACCGGAAGTCTACGAGATGGCTGTAATGATTTTTGGCGCAGCTAGCTCGCCATTTTGTTCCCAATACATAAAGAATGCAAACGCCAAGGAGCATGCTAAGGACTTTCTGGAAGCTGTACAAGCTATTATATATCGTCATTACGTTGACGACTACTTGGATAGTAGGGATACAGTCGAAGAAGCCTGGAGTCTGATGAGAGATGTGAAGCACGTGCATTTACAAGGCGGTTTCAGCATTCGAAAATGGATAACAAACAATGAAGAATTGACAAGCAGAATTCCGATTGATGAGCGAGCTGAATCATCAAAACATCTAACTGAATGGAGCGAGATCACGACTGAACGTGTCCTTGGGCTTCATTGGGATCCGTTGAAAGATGAATTCACATTTAAGTTGAACCGTGAACGAGTAGGAGAAGAAATACTTACCTGTGCTACCCGTCCCACAAAAAGGCAAATTTTACGCCTCATGATGCTCATCTTTGACCCACTTGGATTTTTGGGCTTTTACACTGTCAAGGCGAGAATGTTATTGCAAGCTGTATGGAAAAGTAAAATTGGATGGGATGACGAGCTAGGTAGCGAGTTGTTCAAACTCTGGAAACGCTGGATTCAAGATTTGCCACTCATCGCTGATGTAGAGTTCCAAGGTGCTATTCTCCAAACGCAAGCAGTGCCGAGGAGCTACAGCTCCACGTATTTGCAGACGCAAGCGAATCAGCGTATGCCGCGTAGCATACATTAGGGTGAAGAAAGCTGAAGAGGTTGATGTTATCCTCGTCATGTCGAAAGTGCGTGTCGCTCCACTGAAACCTCTGTCGATTCCAAGGTTGGAATTACAAGCAGCCCTTATTGCATCAAGAATTGGAAACTTTATAATGAAGGAGCTAGAACTAGAAATTAACAGAGTGATCTATTGGACGGACTCTCGTACTGTGCTGACTTGGATTCGATCGAGGACAAGCGCTTTCACCAGTATGTTCCAATAGATTGGTGAGATTCAAGAGCTCACTGATGTTATGAACTGGAAATGGGTTCCAACAAGTACAATGTGGCGGATGATGCAACCAGGAATGGGAAATCAGACTTTACCCAGAAAGCAGGTGGTGGAGCGGACCCAGATTCTTAAAACACAAGGAAGAAGATTGGCCTAAAGAGAAAGCAGTGAAAGTAGAGGATTCAGACTTGGAAGTGAAAGCAGAGTTAGTTGCAGTTTCATTCGTGGATTCAGTTGAGATAATTCCGCATGCAAGCCGCTATTCTTCATACATGAAGTACCTGAGAATTACTGCGTGGATATTAAGAGCTGTACGAAATTTCTCTTTCATCAAAACCAAGGAAAAGGAAATCAAAAACAAGGAATTATCACTGGAGGAGTTGTACACAGCTGAACTAGTTCTGTGTAAGAAATCCCAAGATGAGTCTTCAGAGACGAGCGGAAGTTAATTCGACTTGGTTTACCCTTGAAGAGAGGAAACAGAATCGTACATTTATCACCGTACCTCGATCAAGATGAAGTCATGCGCATGCATAGCAGAGCTGCTAAGTTGTCTCCACCACCGATTATCCTGACCCGAATCATCCATTCACAAAATTACTCGTCATGCGGATGCATGTTGGTGCGGTCACCAGGGCCGAGAAACTGTAGCGAATGAGTTGCGACAGAGATTTTGTATCTTAAATCTCAAAACTGCGGTAAAAGATCCTGGAACGATTGCAGAATTTGTCAAATTCGACGTGCAGTACCAAAACCACCACTAATGGCTCCCCTTCCGACCTTTCGTACAGAGAGACCTCCACGACCTTTCACGATCACCGGAATGGATTATTTTGGTCCAATTGACGTGCTTGTGGGAAGGCGTCACGAAAAAAGATATGGTGTTTTGTTCACATGCATGAATGTGAGAGCAGTTCATCTGGAAATAGCCAACAGTTTGAGCACAGATTCCTGCATTATGGCTATTCGTCGTTTCTCAAGCATTCGTGGGCAACCTAAGGTTATCTATTCGGACAATGGTACGAATCTTCACGGTGCTGATAACGAGTTAAAGAACGCCCTTCAAGATCTTGAGCAGGAACGTATCCAGGGAGCATTATCCACATCAGGTATTGAATGGCATTTCATACCACCACTTTCACCTCACATGGGAGGAACCTGGGAACGACTTGTGCGGAGCGTTAAAGTCGCAATGAAGAGTTCACTATCGTCACAACGCGGACCCTTCATGAGGAAGTTTTACAAACTGTATTTGCCGAAGCATCTGCCATTGTTAATTCGCGACCCTTGACTGAGGTATCTATTGACCCTGATGACATGGAGGCTCTTACCGTTTCATTTCCTGATTGGGACATCTAGCCATTTACAGCCGCCAGGAGTTTTGTCAAAGAGGATATGATGTCACGAAAGAAATGGAGACAAAGCCAGTTTGTTGCGGATCAGTTTTGGAAGCGATGGATGAAAGAATATCTCCCAACGTTGCAGCGGCGATCAAAGTGGAGAGACATGAAGCCTGATATAAAAGTTGGAGACATTGTGTTGGTAACTGACTCTGGGCAGCCACGACGGTCTTGGCCATTAGGGAGAGTTATCAATACATTTCCTGGAGCGGACGGCATCACTCGAGTTGCGGATGTCAAGACGGCCAGCGGGATTTACCGTCGACCTGTAGTAAAGCTGGCTATCATAGATGTTGAGGATGGAAGTTCCTCCCCAGGTTCGGAACTTGGGGGAAGAATGTTGCTGAGAATGAATGAGCCAGGAGAGAAAACGTTTGTTGTACCTTAGCCTTGTATTGTATGGATTGAAGTTATGTACATTTTTCTTTGTTCTTTTTTTTATGGATATTTCGTCGTATGCGAGATTTTTGGTGTGTGCTTGAGAGAGAGGAGGACGTTTTTGGAGAGCTCAGTCTAGACTTGATTTTGCTAGAGAGCAATTTTAATTATTATTGAATTTTGTTGATTGATTGATTGGACATGTTGGAATGGTTGTTTTTATTGATTAAATTAATAACTATATTGTACCAATAATCAAAAGTGTCCGATTTCGAGTTATTCGTCATTTAAGAGTAGTTGAAGTTTATTCCAGACAGGAAATCCATCGTAGCTTATCGAGCATCAGGCTCTTACCTATCGAAGAAGTTTGGAAGCTGAGATATTCGAGAACATTCATTTAGCCTCAAAGTCTTTCACTCAACTGTTAGATGTGGTTGGAAAGACGCCAATTTATATTAGCTACACAATAAGTATGTTTGATTGTCAAGGATTACTCTAGCACCAACATCAGACATCAAGAACTAGGTTTTTCTGTACGTAGTCAATTTCCTTATGGATAAAATATAAAACAACATTGTAATTTCACTGAATTCAAAGCGACTCCTAAAAAACTGTATGCACAATGGTAGTTAAGTATGATCGGTTTTGTGTACATGCTTTAATAGCTCCAGCTAAAATCTGCATCATGGGTGAATAATACGGAAGAATATAAACTAATAAATTTTCACTGGTCGTTGACATCAAATATTGCAAAAAATATTTGGTATTCGCATAAATTATTAAACATACGGAATGAGCATGGCTTCCTGTTTTTCATAGTAACGGACCGTTTTCCTCTTATTTTGGTGGTGTACATCAGCGTAAGCAAACAATATTTGTTATAAGTAGGGTCCGGAACTTTATTATTTTGCATACTTTTTGTTCGTAGACTGACAGATATGTCATATCGGGTATTGAACAATATGCATAAAATAGATCCATTGAGACCAAGTTTTTCCGGTATATTTGCATATTTTGGCTTTTAGGTATATTTGCATATTTGGATATATTTTGCTGTTTTTACATATATCGTATGCAAAATAACCGTTTTCGGGGAAAAGTTCAATTTTTTGCCAATATTGGATACAATACCATAAAATTCTAACCATAGTAAAATTAAGCAAAAATTTACTTCTATAATATCAGGTTATGGGACAGTAAAAAAAGTTTCTCGTATTATAAGTGGGAACCTGGTAGATGCTAATGTTAATTTAGAGCCATTAGTTGTAGCATCGTCAAATCTTGTCATTTGACAATATTTTAACCTAAAGGGGTTTAGTATGGGGAAAACCTTCTTGAATGGAAATCTTCAAAATTTTAGTTTAGAAAACCCTGGCTTGTCACCTTGAATTAACTATGAAATAAAAATGTTTGATTGAATATGTTTTTTATATTTGAATTTTATGATTTTTGACTGATAAAACAACCTATACTTCTCAGAATGCTTGCATATGTAAATATATTTCACTGATTTTCAGATATATTTTAAAATATATTTTACCAATTTTTGGGTATATTTCGGCATAGTTTACTGATTTTTAGGTATAAATTGGCATATTTTACTGATTTTTAGGTATAAATTGGAATATTTTACTGAATTTTAGGTATAAATTGGCATATTTACTGATTTTTAGGTATATTTTAAGATATATTTGACCGTTTTTTGGTATATTTGCATATATATAATACATGTTTTTAAATATATTTCTCCGGACCCTAGTTATAAGAATAACATTTATAGAGGATTAGTGAGGATTCATCGTCGTTTTAAATGGTAACCGTTCACTGTGAGGTGCGAAGTACAATGCTTGTTGGGATTATCACATCTGGGGAAATACGGAAGTTACTAATAATAAGTAAAGTAGTCTCGTAACTAATTTGAATGAATTTATACATCCAGTTAGTTAGCAACTTCAGTATTTATTCAGCTACACGAGTATTTCGTTTGCACTCAGCATATCAATTTCCATTCGACAACTTACAATTTGTAATGGTGACAGTAAATTATTTTGCTTCAAAATTTTGTTGAAAACTTTTCCCGGTAAATAGAGTTAGAGCTCCTATTGACAAGCCAGTCTTTTGAAACGGTTTGTGCTATTTTTAACATTTCTTCCAGTGTTTTAATACTGTTGTGTAGCCCCACAACCAACTCTGAGTAACGTAAATCAATTCTCCTGTTATTTTCACTGTAAGTTGCTCTGATACTCTTTTTCTCAGATGTTGTATAAAATCGCAATTGAGTCAATTAATGGTAGCTAGAAGTTACGCATTTCAGCAATATTTCCTGAAAATTAATGAGGATGAGGTGTCATCACGTAGTAACGATCACCTTCCACCGTGGCGTACAAAATTTTTCTCGAGTCGAGTTTTGAAATAAGGATGAAAAGAATTGAAAAATAGTCTCTCATAACTTTTCAAAAAAACAGTAGATCCTACAAAAGTGGAATGATATAATCATTTCTTACAATTAGGCTTGACGAAGTTCAATCATTTTCCCTTTAAAAATTATTGCGTGTATGTTATACCCCAATTCCCAAAAAACTATGATTTCATCCTTTTCATGGGATTGGATTTATTGGGAGATTGAATATAAAACGAAAACTGAATGTTTATTCTGCTTTGTAGAACTACAGAAGAAACAAGCATTTCCCCAAAGTAGACAAAGTATCATTCTTTGCATTTTACAAGTTACGTACATGCAATATATGGAAAGTATACCTGATGAACAGAGTGCATAATAGATTGTACGCTCATGTCATACATGCATAATGCTATTTCAATTCTCTTTACCAGAACTGTTGGTGTTTGTACGATACCGGCTGATGGAATGTGTGTGTACAATATCATTGTGATCAAGTCTGTACTTTCGTATGCATATTTGCATTACCATTACAAAAATCAAAACAAAAACGAGTTTGGAATCTTTGGACCATTCCCCAGTTGTGGATGTGTATACAATTAAAAGTTAGTGATTTAATTATCCTACACAACATATTTTAGAAAAGGCTAGAATAATAGCATTACACGGAAACAGACATGAGGATAATAATTGGGCTTCTTCTCCACAACCAAACTGCAACTTGGCGTGCAAATAATAAGAATTTAAAAAGGTAAGCAAAACCCTTTAATATCTCGGATAAAAAAATTAAGTATTTATTTTTATTGGTTTAAGTTGTTTTAATTTATACGACAAATTGCATAAAAGGTGACCAAGATTGGAATTTCATATTTGATTTATTGCGTTTGAACTAATCAACAGGTGGGTTTCTCAGGATGGAATTGCGGATCATTCCACACCCTCCATGCTTCTTGCTGGAATTAATTTGTGCTGAAACGGAAATATTAGTTACATGATGGAGGCATTGGAATCGAAGGTAGCCTGAATAAACTAAATAATTTCCAACGTCTATTTGCTATTTAATAAATTTTTGGTGTTAGGTGAATTACGTACAGTAAGTAACTTTTAAGACATATTGTCAAACGCAACCAAAACCTCTGTGGTTGAAGTAATTTTGCGATCCATGAAAACTGAAATTGAAAAAAACAAGTTTGCGTTGGAGTCAACTCCTGCACTAATCAACATTATAGAATTAAGTTAGTATTATAATGTAATATTGCATGATGGCGATGGCATATTGCTTTTATCAAATTTAATTGTTAGGTAACATTGGGTGTTGGATGAAAAATATCAACATTCCAGATTCGTACATCGTATTCATGTAAAAAAAATTCAAGTCATGGGAGTTCTAGCAATCGACTTACATACTTTCAACTTCGGCCTATTTGACTGCTCTATTTAGTTTCCCTTATTTAATGGGATGTGATAATCTGAAATCTCTGTTTTGAGGGCGCATATGGAGAATCATGTGAATAGAATTTAGCCTTTAACTATTTTAGAATAGCAATTTAATTTAGCTTCAATTTCAAGAAATATGTATATAGTTTATGGAAAGCAAGTAGTCTGCGTAATACAACGTAAACCACTGTTGCAATACAATTATTTACTAAAGCTAAACTGTGATGTGTAGTTTTACATGTTTTTCCTTTTTCGATTAGCTTCCAAAAATTAAGTAAGCTTTCTTATATATTTTTTGTCTCATTCAACAGATGAATGATGATGATGAAGCGATACCAGTTTTCAACCGCCATCAGTTAGTTCTAATTACAAGTGGAGTATACTGTGAAAAAGCTAAATATTCAAGGAGAAATAGACCGTAGGTTTGAGAAATATAAATAGACAGAACAAAACATCCATTTTTGCTAAAATATATATTAATTATATCGTATTAATATTTTTTGTCGTTTTTAGATTCGGGCAAACTTTACATCCCACATCATTTCACTTTTATACATCAAAGGTAGCAGTACAATCTATTTAAATATGTGATTGAGATAAAGTGTATATTTCTTTTTTCTAGCTTTTCAGTTCAATATATTTTCATTAAAACTACGCGAAGTAGCAATGTTATAATAAAATGCTAGTTTCTTTCCATTCGTATCTAATACAGTTACGTTACCTAAACGTAATATTTGCTCGTAGTTTTCAATACGATGAATGTTTTAATTACAAAACATTTTTAAATAACTTCAAAAGTTAATTATATTATATAATCATTCCAAAGTGTCTGGGAAAACATTCTGTGTAATTAATGCAACAATAAGCAAAGCTGTATGAAATATTATTAGAATTCTGTGGTTTAGTGAACATTAAGTTGTGAGATCTAAATTTTAAATGACAACTGACTACAAATTTATTATTATACTTTGAACTTAAAAAGTACGGTGGTTAATTTTGCAGTGAAACTAATAGTTGGTAGTATTCCCCAGGCAAATAGCAAGCAACAACAATGATTTGGTTTGGTGCATGATACAAATGAAATACTTAAAAGAATGTATAGAAGATTTGGATATTTAGTTGAGCTCAGCACTTCAAGACCAGCATATCACAACTCACAAGAGAAAAGGAAAAGAGATACGGCTACGTGCTACAGATTGAATCCAAAGCTACAATTACAGTGTAGAATAGGGAAACAAAAGTCACACAGATCTGATCTGACAAGCCAACGTGAAAGCACAAGTTCACCACTCTACGATTGAGAAGTATCTTCAGGCTGAACTTGCTATAATTTACAATACTCTTGTTTTGTATCGCAGGTTGGCTGAGGACTGGGAAGAGAGGCTTAGCTCTGAATGAGCTAGCTAAGCGTGCATTGATAATGATGATGATTTGTTGAGGCTGTATATACTACCGCGCACTGGCTTAGCGTCAAGTTAAATTGAGGTAATGCCCATTTAAATACTTCAAATAAAATAGCAAATAGTAATGTAGCAAACTAATTGTAATATTCAAAATTTTACAGTATTTGGAACGGGTAGTTATTGCAATATGGTTGGGTATTATTTCCTATTTTTGGTAGAGCTCATTTCAGAAAATAGAGCTCTTTGAGAGTAGCTTCTGCAAATAATTATTGTTGTATATATTTTTAGTAGATTGTAACAACTACATACTTTTTAAGGCTTTGCAAAAGTTTTGATGTTTGTAATGATTCGCCATCTCATTTCATAATTCCCAACCCCGTAAATTTTTAATTCCCATTATTTAATGGTTGCAGAAATATTTTCCATTTAGCAAAGAATGAGTTTTAATTTCCAAACATATCACAAACGACAAAATTAATTTAAATTAAAATAGCTGTAATTTTTAATCGTGTCCATTTATTACTTAAATCTTTCTTCCCTGTTTTAATTTGGAGAAAATCCACAGCTTTTGAAGAGTTAGAGCCCCCAACGACAAGTTTGAGTATCCCACCAGCTAGTGCTCCTTGGAACATTTCCTCCAGAACATATGCAACGCTGTGTAGCCCCACAAGGGAAATTTCCACTCACACACGCACCTACAATTATATTATACAAGGTTTTAGTATACAATATTATATAAAGCATGTCAGTAAATTTTTAACCTAATGATCCTGACCTGATTCACGTCCCTGACATGTTCTACAGCGACCTGCGCAAGTTCTCCAGAGAACTCCAGTAGCAGAAGAGCTCCAGCCGGTACAACGGCTCCAAGCTTCAAAACATTGACCTTCCACTTCTTGAATTCCAGAATTCCAACCTCCCAAACACAAAAATAGGAAAAGACCCCCGAGAAATAGTCCACAGAATTTCATTGCAAAGGTTTAAATCAATTTAGAGTAAGAAACAAAGATGATGTTTATACGCGCAATTTTTTCTAACCAGTCAGTTTGTCTGGAAGTCTTTCCCTCAACTGTTTTATTTATTTGCAATAATCGCAATTTATATAAGATATTTACTACGCATGCATCTTTGAATGTCAGGGTTTGCTCCAGCAAACAACAAGAAAACTCAAATTAATTAGTGAAACATGTTTTTATTTCACAATCATTATCATCATGTCTGTATTAAAATAGACATGATATAAGATTTACATTTCAGCTAGTTTTTGATGGTACCTGAACCGACAAGGTTTAACTAGGAAGTTGGTGTGAATGAAACGAGTATCATAAAAGTCTTTTAATGCTGCCCATGTTGGCCTGCCAGTTAGGTAGGTTTTGGCTCATCATGATTAAGTACGTCAGCAAAATTTGTCATAAAACACATTTCGTGAAAGTTCAAAAGGCTTATCTTCTTCCTAACTTGTTTTACGATACCCATATAGCTGTAGATGCAAGATAAATGCCTCGTGTCGACACTTAAACATTATCGATAGATGACCTTTCACCGTGACGTACATGAATTTGAGTTGAATACAAAAAATTTCGTTGAATAATCATGTGTGGGAGTGAAACTTGGAGCGATATATTTTTTTTATAAAAAGGAGCTTCCTATGACTAAATTAAGAAATTGGAAATTCCAATAAAAATGAACAAAAGGTGAATTTTATCGTTGGTTAAGAAATTTCATTCAAAACAAGCTATTGTGAGTATTGTGAGCAAGGCCATGTAAATAAATAGCGAAACAATACATAGTTATGTGATGATGAAACTCATGCAAGCGATAAAAAATGTTAATTCCAAATAGATGGGGTTTTCAGCAGTCCGTATTGGTATTCATACATTGCCCAACAATGAGCAAATTCATCAAAATTCGTACTAAGTTTGCTTTTCCCGTAGTGATTTTAATCCTGATTATTGTCTTGCTAAACCGGATTGAACGCTGTACCTTAAAACTATAATATGACATATTTCTCATGTATATATTTACTGATTTATTTATTTTCTTTCTTGGCCAGATCCAAACAAACCATCTCTTGAAGACATCTTAGCTGGACGGGTAACAATTCAACAAGACGATGAACGATTGATAAATTACATAAAAGATGTTGGAATCTTACGCCCACCTCCCCATGGGCGCTACTCACTTCAGTGGCCACATGTTCGAGACCAATCTACGGGTCAAGCAGGCTACATTTTGTCTCATATACTCAAAAATAAGGTACACTACAATTCACATGAAATTCTTTACGTTAAATTATTATGTTAATTTAAAAGCTTGTTTTCTTGTTTTTAGCGAAATGGATTTTTCGTGGAATGTGGAGCATTAGATGGAGAAACCAGGTCCAATACTCTGTTTATGGAACGTAATTTGGGATGGACGGGTTTGTTGGTTGAGGCGGATCCAGCTAATTTCAAGCAGCTTTTGAAGATAAATAGGAATGCCTGGTCTTCAAATGTTTGTCTTGCAACTAAACCCCATCCACACGTAGTAAGTATAGATCGTGAAGAAAAGCAGGAAAATTAATCATATTATATTAACTCATGTTGTTTTTGAATGTCATTTCAGGTCAAATTTCAACAAAACTTCAACATTGGAAAAATCATTGGTGACCTAAATACAAACGTTGGTCAGGAAAATCTGAACATTTCCAGAGAAAGGAATGAAACTGAAGTACAATGCATTCCATTTTTCACTTTAATGTCGGCAATGAATATTAACACCGTGGATTATTTCAGCCTGGATGTTGAAGGAAGTGAACTTAAAGTGCTGAAAACTATCCCGTTTGACAAAATTCTCATTAAAGTATATAATTACGTTTAAATAATTTACACAAGCTCTGGATGAGAAAATAACCATAGTTTTGATTTTACATTTTGATAGGTACTTTCTGTGGAATATGTTCATACAGACGAAGGAAAGAATGAATTGCAGAATTTTATGGAAAACTGGGGGTATACCACTGCAAAGAATGTTCATTTTCCCCTTTGGCCTGTTACTGACCTTATATTTATTCATAGCAGCGTAAATTAAATTTACAATTTAATTTGGGAAACTTTATAAACAGGTAAAAATACATAAAAGTTAGAAAGCTTTAACTGTCTTGTAAATCGTAATAAATAATTATTTTCATATCTCTCTCAACTCCGATACTTCTTGTGCCTTCGGTTTGACTTACAAATGCCGTATGGTTTGACCTTGGCCGTAAAAGGAACGAAAGGCTTTGTGGTCTGTAAATATCCACCCTAAAAATTTCTTCAGGCACTAAAAACGTTCCATTCTCAAAGTATTACACAACCGTTTGAAATATTCCATTTACAGGGCTAGTTTTAAACATGAGCTCCAATTTCCACGCATTTGTATACGACAGCTTTAGTTTATACCCAATTTTCGATTCCCTTTCGTCACAAAATTGACTTATAATAAATACAAATTTGATGTAGAATTTTATTAGAATACAGCATTTTTTTAACTTATCGTCAGTTCCTGCGATATTTGATTAAGTCATTGCCAATTAACAGTACAGCTTAACGTCCTTGTCGTGAACGCATTCACTCTGATTTCCATACAAATTTGTCCGATCGATGTCCCCGAAACATTCAAACTCCACTTCTACTTCGTGGTAACTGAGGCTTCAAACGTGGCACCACCATGGAGGTCGTTTCGAAAAAAAAATTGAAAGATCTGTTCTTTGAATAGCCCTTTCCGGCATTCGCCCGCTTGTATAGCCGCTAACTTGACAGGGTAAACCATTCTGGATATTTTTGATAAAAAGGACATAATGAAGTTCACTGCGTAAATTGCTGCTGTCATGTACCCTCCAAAAGCCTCAGTAGATTACTGCTCTTTACAATCACGGCAAACACAGTAGTGGTCTTCCAATTCCAGCCAATTGACACGTTCGTGACAATGGATGGAAGAAAGAGGCTGATCCACGTGGCAATGACGATAATGACGTTTGTTGCAACAAACGGTTTTTCTCTGACTTGGATTTCGGCATTCTCGATTTGGTTTCAAAGAAACTAGAATCTGATAAAGTTCATATACAAATCATAAGGAGTTGTGAGTCGGTCTTGATATCACGCAAGTTTTTGTACGCTACTGTATATTTATTCTTGAACCATGAAGGCATCAAAGTAAAGTAACGCTTGCGTAGCTCCAATGTTCCTTGCATTGTATCCATTATTGGTCCCCATCTCATTCCATGGTCACTCATGAGAATAAATATCGTTGGTTAAAATACTCTCCTTTCCTAAACCACTTCAGGGTCGAGAGTAAATGCTTGTCCCCAAGTCGTCCGTCATTTAGATCCTTATGCGCTATCGTTCCTGACCAAATAAATTGAAAGTAACGCTTATCTTTTCCCATTGTGTAAGCCAGTTTTGAGTGTAGTCCAACAGCGTTTGAAATGCAAGTCGCGGACCATAACATAATCACAAATGTTTTTCTCAACTCTCTGCTACCAGGACCGAATGGACGCGTAATAATCAGTGGGAGGTTGATTGGAATCCAGTCAAACCAAAATTGAAAATTCCATCGCTCGTTTCCCCGCTTCTGTTTCTTACAGTCTTCACCATAAACTGTGCGTAAACCTTGTTTGGTAAATTTTTTTCCAGATGAATGGACAGTTGTCAAATGAGCGTTTGAATGTCACAAGTAAAATTATTCTCTTTCTCATTGCGAGATGTTAGCGCCACAATGAGGTTGGGTAGGTTGTCTGAATAAAATATGGCATGTTTTGCAATATTTATAAATAATTAACTGTATATAAAGGTGATTATATAATCTTACATCCACGCTATTACTATCCCTGCATTTCCACTGCATCCAACTCGTTCATAAGAAAATAATGGGATTTGGGCATGGATCTAAGAAAGCTTCATGTGTGACAGGGAATCCAATCGACAATGACAACGTTCAAGTTGTCTTTAACCGTATTGATCCTTTTTATTCGCTCTTCAATGTGTCTTTGAGTGGCACAAAAGCATGTGTGTCCACCAGTTTGCCATTACAAAGCTTTCAATTTGCAAACGTCTTGGTTTTTGGATTGGCTTTTCACAATAAATTGGCCAAAAAACTCGTGCTCGCGTGGGATTGGGTGGATGCTTCCAATGACACGTGGTACATTTGTCGCGGATTAGATCTAAATATACAGAAAATTTTCAGTTTTCTAAATCAAACAGCGATCATGGTTTAATTATGATTCATTGGATAAAGTGTTTAGTTGTGTGTTACTGAATTATGCTAGTTCAGTTTATGTCTCTGTTGTCGTCATTGGAACATGTTTGTTGCTGAGTTTATATATATTGACTTTCTGCTCGACTTTACGGTCTTTTATATTAGCTTGTATGTTGAGGTTATTAGTGATTGATTAAACCCTTGATCTGTGTACAATATATGATTCATGGTATACTCATATGAAGGAATGAGCTGAAAGTCAGGTAATGATTATGATTTCATATAGGTGTATGGGATGTGATTTGTTTAGATTTCCTCGCAGTGTCCAGAATTGATGGTGTG
>LJIJ01003354.1:0-19547 GCA_001718145.1 Orchesella cincta | reverse complement strand
AACTGGTCCGTCACAAGCCCCTGTTGAAAGCCAGACTTGGAAAGTATCTTTTCCTTTGTAACCCCCCGCACACAGTAAAATCAATGAAATGAAACATGATGCATTTTAAATTGATCCAAGTTTGCCAGTCGAAGGGTTGAAGAAGGAGTGCCAGCTTCTTGGAAATGTGCCCGACACCAAAATGTGTGCGTAAATCTCTGCGTGCATTGTAAACCTTATTATTTCAAAGTTTTCTCGAGGTACCCCAGTTACAAATGCATTTCCTTCAGGTAAGGAAAGATTTTTGCCAGAAAAGTGAAATAATTCATGTTGCATATGAAAGTTACGGGAAACTGGTGAAAGCTGAAATGCAAATCGACTACTCGGATTTAACTCGACTAGTTTGGGTAATGGTAATGATGGTAGGATTATTGATTAGCGATAGTTTGATTAGCGTAGCAAATTTTGGGTTGAAACCCTAACCCATTTACTTTCTTAAGCAATTCTAGCAAATACGCAAGCAATAATATATATTCAAGCGCTGATCGAAGAATGAGTCACCTTTTGTAGCCTGGTTTCTAGTGAAAACTAAGCTATATTGTGCCACGTATCCAAAACGTATATTTTTTCATTTTTCAGGAGAATCACTCACTGAAGTTTAACACAACTGTCATATCAATCATTAATATTCAGGTTTTCAATACGTTTTAGTGTTTCAATTACGGCTTCGGCAACGTTCAAAATCGACAACAATATGAAAGTGGCTTGAAGTATGTACGTGATAGTTTGCATTATCAAGCAGTTGAGGCGAATGAAATTGATTGTGCATGTTATGAATATAAATGAAGTATAATATAAGTATCGGTTCTCTTGAAAGAGAAGTGTAAGGTTGAGTTGACTAATAATTTTGCATTCTAAACATGTAATTTCATTCTATTCATTGATTGTATTGAGATAAGGAATTCCTTCAGTCTCTAATGGTTGCAGTTTGTGTAGACTGAAAGATTCCCCATAAATACTTATAAACAAATCAAAGAATATAGCTGAGGACACGAAATGCTTATGCAAATTCTCATATCAAGAATGTATGTACAGAAATTGACATTGAACTTTTGACCTCTCAATTCTGAGGGCAACCACATAAAGGAGTATGCGTATGAAGCGTCTTGCCTATCAAGATCAAGGTCACCGGTTGCTATATAAAGGTGAAAAATGCAAGATTTTTCATTTCACTTCCTGGACTCGTCGAAGAAAGAACTCTAACGAGTTAGTCAATTGTCAACTTCAAATTTTCAATTTCCAAGCGAAAGTTTCCGAAATTTTCATTAACCAGCCATCGGCTTTACAGCCAAAGCTGCTAGTAGAACTAAAATGAGTCTTGCAAAGAGATTGAAGGCGTGTGCCATCGACCGTCTTCAAGCCTGGCGCAGAAAATTTCCTCGGCTACCAAACAAGTAAGCACACTCCAACAGGATGTGCAACAAAAAGATCGAGCCATTGCAGATAAGGAGGAGCAACTGGAAAACCTTCAACGTCAGCTTGCTGCCTTAAAACTGGAGGAAGAGGAGTCCTCCAGAGTCGGACAATCCTGAGAGAAGACTTGCTGAAAGCTGCTGAAGGGAACGTAAAGCTGAGACAGGCCAACGTGCAACTGGGAGCATCTTGATTGGAAATCGGACGGCTTTGAGGAACCTTGAGAGCGACAACCAGGCGCTTCGAGATGAGAAGGCCAGGATTCAATCCGCGCTAGAGGACCAAGAAACAACTGTCTGCTATTGAACGGGAGCTTGATTTCATTCCAAAAGTTTGACGAATCTGAATCTGATGAAGAAATGGAGGTGGAGGAGCCAATTGGACACGAGTTTCCAACAGCTATAAAAGGAGATGACAGCAAGGCGAATAAAAGCGACCCTGGAACTGTTACAAATCGCCCCATAAAATCAGTAAGTGAAAGTCAACATCATGCTCTTACTATCACAATAGATTTAGCAGTAACAAACCTTTGACTTGTAATTATGTGTCGTTTTACAGGTCAACGGGAAGACAGAATTGGGCAAGTCATCTGAGCAGCCAGTTACAACATCCCAAAACATGACTGTCTTCAAGGTGAGGAATTACTTCAAAACGATGGTGGCTTGTTAGTTTTTTTTAAATCATGTTGATTCGGTTGTATTATTTTTCAATTTTAGGTGGCCATGCTAAACGGCGTTTCCAGCCAAATCTTTCTGCACATCAACTCCACCGTGCAATTCGAAAAATGCCAAGGTATACAATGCATTTTACCAACATTTTCCTTGATTGAACCAGTTTGTCTGGCTGATAACTGATCTATACATATGACATTTTTTGCAGATTGCCAAAGTAGTCGCAGTTCCTGGTTCAAGTAAATCATGCAGTCCAGCTATAGCAACTTGTAGTGTTCTCCAAACCAAAGTAGGAGTCATTTTTAATTTTAATTCCCTTTTTCTCTTACAAGTTATAGTTAAGTTTGGTGTTAATAATGATGGTTTTTCTTCCAACTTCCTGACATTTCAGGTTGGCAGCGGAAACGATGGTGCTGTTGCTCTCAAGCCTGGACCGTCGCACGCTGAGGATGTATTGAACTCAGCACCTAACTCCTTTCGGTGCGTTTGCGGAGTTACTTTGGAGTCTAGACACAGCATTTTGAAGCACATCAGATATCACACTGATCGCAAATTTTGCTGCACGGTGTGCAGAAACGGATTCACGGACACAGCCTCTTCAAGAATCACCTGGTCAATGTGCATGAAATAACACTGGACGAGGAATCTGCCATCGGTTGCAATAGATGCGCGCTTTCTTTTCCAACGAAGGCACTGTTTTATCAGCATTGTCGGGAATTTCAGTAAGAATTCGCGTTGAATAAAGTGATTGGTTACTTCATTTAATAACTACAGTTGACTGATAAATATATAATCTTGAATGAATTCTGTTTCTTTTCAGTTCTCGTCAATCCCAGAAAAGATATGAAGGCGATCATGTCAACCTTTAGCAATCCAGGCATTTATGTCCAACTTTGACGAAGCAACCGACAGCAGCAGCAGCGATGACGAGGAAGAAAGTGAGCAGCAGCGATGAATGTGAATCAACTGATAACGGCAGCAGTACTGAAGATGCAGCTGGAAGCAACGATGAGGATGTAGAGCCTTCCAGCAGCGATGATGACAGAGCCCAGAGAGAACAATAGATTAAGTACACCAGCTAAGACAAAATGAAATGTATAAAGGAAAGGCGTTGTGTATTTGAATATTTGTTATATATTATAAGTTTTGATCAAGTTTGGATGAATTTTTATTGTAAGATGATATACCAATTAGTTATTAGACTTTGTAAATTATATTTCGGGTTATATAGTTCCCTACTTAAATATGAATTTAGTTTATACTTTTAGTTAAATCTTGAAATAAGGGGATAAGTTTAAAAATATATTTAGGGGCAATTAGATTAGTACAAAGAAATTGTTAAATAGTTGAAACTGCTCAGGAAATAATTGTTAGTTTTATCCTTTTCTCAAATTAAATCTTTGAATTTTCCAGACATGAATAGATGAATATGAGTCGTTGAAATGATTAGCAAAACCTTATGAAATAAATCAAGTTGTTCCCTTTCAGTGGTTGTGCCAATTTCCTCGATATTCAAATGCATACCAAAGGTTGTTAAACGACATTGCATATAACATCCAACGTTACTGGTTTCCGGGAGTTACATTGGTTACTTCTCCAAATCGCAAACTATGGACACCTTTAACTCGTTACTTGTGATTTCCATACTCGGCCGATTTCCCATTGGGCACTCATGGGATTTTCGTTTATATGGGATTATCGTGTAATAAAAAGACTAACTGCATGCGTTTTGAGGAAATTTTCTACCAGTGTCACAAAAAGGTAAAATGAACTTGACTTGGTCAAACTAAACTCTTGATATTGTATTTTCTGATGATGCCCCTATTGATTATGAGCTGATCTATCCCTTTTCTTTTTGTAGAAATTAGGATTCTCGCTTAATGTATCTAATCATGCCGTGTACTATATTCTTCAAATATTGACAATCAGCCACCAGGTCAACATCTTGGGGGCTTAGTCAGCAATCGTAAGGATGAATCTTACTGCACGTGATGGACAATGCAAACTTTTCTGAGTGAAAGCAACAGGGAATCTGATGCTGTTAGTAGGTTGGTTCCTGTAAGTTTTTGCTATATGTAAACGGAACGTTGTTATAAAAAGGGAGTTGTTAGCACTGACTTGTACCAGTTGTACCTAATTTAAGCGAGAAAAGTAGATTTCTGTTAATGATGATGGTAGTAGACTTTTTGAACTGTAAAAGAAGTCGTTTCAGTTGGTTTACTTGTAGTATGAATTAATCATGTTTTACAACAATGATGGGGTTTGAGAGGTATCAAACAAAATGGTTGTGGGTATCTGGTTATTGTTGTAGCATCAATTTTTTGGCATTTAAATTCGCAATTTATTATGAGTTAAATTAACATTGGTAATACGTGCGGATGTCATTGCGCACATCGTAAACGCGTCCATGGCAAAAAAAACAAATTGTATGCGACTTTCCCCTTCACATTCTTTTTGGTTTGGATGCATCTAGTTGTCCAATTTGCACATTTTTGCAATCTTGTCTTTGCAATCTTTGATAGACTGTCTCACAGATGAAGCGAATAAATACAAATTATAGTGATTTGATTTCCCTTTCACGATGCCTGCAACTGTTGGGCTACTTTCAATCCATTTACCCCACAATTAAATCGCAGACGTCACATTGTAAGCAAATGATCTTCGTCTCGGTAAATTATTGCAAGATTTGTCACTATGCTTTGCAGGGACTCAGAGAGCCACATTCTTACTTCCAGGCAGGTAGACGGGAAAAGTTATCACATTTATTGGACATGTTTATGTCACGGTTTTATATCGTATTACATAAATATTTTGAAAAGAAAGTTAGCCAAATGGAAACAGATATTCGAGTGTGCTATGGTCAACCAGAGTTGTGTGAGTAGAATTCAAGTTCAGTCACTCAATAGTAGTTAATAATTAGGTTCAAAGGACTGCGTAGCATATTAAGAAACTTTTCATTTATAAAACATGAACGTTTTTATTATGTACTGGAACATGATATATCAAAAAGCTTCCAGCCAAACCACACGATGAAAACTGGTAGGATAAAACTCTGTTCTTCAATTTGGTTCTCTTGTTGCCCCAGTTCGTTTACTTTGATGAGGTTTGTGAAAACGTAGTTACTACTCTAATTTAGTTTTAACATTACCAGGTTACCTGCACAAAAATATGAAGAACTGCAATGTGTAGGGCTAATTAACATTCACCTCGAGTTATATGTGCGTTGGAATGGCTTGCAGCTCAGAGCTCCATTCTCATACTCAGTGGCAAGAAAACTCTCAAAAGGAAAGAAATGAAATGCTTCATCTTATGAGAAGTACATTTTCACATGCAATTAAAACACACGCCAAATGTGCCATCGAAGCCAACTAGTCTACTATCACAGTAGAGATACATTTCTACAACCAGCAGTGTCAAATGTCTGATATATCCCTACTAGTCCATTTCATGAGTCAGGCTAAGCCAGATAAGTCTTATGCACGTACAAAATCCACAGCATGCATGCCTTCACGGTCAGCTTTTACCTTTGAATTGTATAGACAAGAAGAAATGAGCACAAACAGTCACTTGGCTTGAACTATTTAGGTATAAAAACTGGAACATATGCAAATGCACAAGCGACCCAAGGAACCTTTTTTGTCTTGGCTGGATGATGCTCTCAATCCTTTGTATTGTATACTTCAACCATCATTTACTCGCATAGTATCACGCGAGGGGATTGCATTCCATGTACACATTTTATAATGTTCACTCAATGGAGAGAAAAACTGTCCGTTCACTGCAGCAGTAGTATGTATCTGTGAATTTGGTTTGTTTACAATATTACAGATTCACGTTCAATTTTAAAACTTATTTGGTTGACCTTCTGCTTTTAGTAGTTATGGAATCAAATTGAAGTCTGTCCTGTGAAATAAAGCGTTTCAGTTTTCGCCAAAAGAATATAAGAATTCTATGACAAGCAGAAAAATTTGTGCTGTCATTAGTTTATAATGTGAAACTGTAAACTTTGAATTTCTGTGCTAATTTGTAGCGTTTTATTCTTCACAAAGAGAAAATTGTGAAAAAAGAAGTGCAAAATGTCAACCGACAATACTAGTAACAAGGAAAACGACTTGTCATCATTGCAGAGACCAATTATTAGTTGTGATGAAAATGTTAAAATAAATGGCTTTGACGAGTCTCAATCAAACGATGAAGAAGGCGTCGAGAAGGAGAAGAACACCGATTTGAGGGTGCTCAGTAGCGCTGCAACGAGGATGGTGTCATGTGATGATGATTGTCTCAGTGGAGATTCTGAAGATGACAAAGAGACTCTACCTGCATCCCCAGCTTCTCCAATTGGGTATGTTATAAATATTTGTGACTTGGTTTGAGTATTATGCAGTGGATTATGATTTATTGCTCTTTGTAACTGTTTCATTTAGGGGGGACAGTGAGGACGAAAATGAAACTCCGCCTTCACCCCCAGTGTTTTCTGATGAGTAAGTTTCTTAACTGTAAATAAATTGCTTTATACGTATTAAATTGTTTATAACCTCTTGCTTTCTGTACCTTTCCTAAGTGACTTTCAAGATGTGAATACATCCCCCAATTTTGCATTCGACTGAGCAAAGTAGAGACAGGAACTCGTCATGGTCTGAGAGTGGTGGGGACAGTGAGGATGACAAAGAAACGTTTTCGAATGAGTAAGTAATTTGACCTCAAGCACATAAGGTTTGTGAATTACTGTAAGTATTTTGAAATTATTTATGTATTTTTCATGTTGAGATCTCATGAGACATCCTCCACCGAGTCTACAGCTGGATCAGAAAGTTCGGAAATTCCTGATGGAGAATGGGAAGTTGAGGAAATCGTGGATTTTGTGCGAGACGATTTCCGAGAATACTATCATGTGAAGTGGAAAGACTGGGATGCTGCAGACAATACATGGGAGACCCGAAACAATCTACTCAATTGTGAACGGAATTGCTAAGATTTTACAGGAAAAGGAAGGAGGAAGCACGACAGGCGCTAGCGTGTACGGAATACGTGGAATTACCCAATGGGAAGCGACGCAAGAAAGTCGGAGTTCGCAGCGTTCCTCCTGATCCTCGTCCTTTTGATGTGAGAGTGCAGGAATTCTATGATGTCTCTGGGAAATTGGCAGAAGAAGATATTTTGGTATGTGACACATTCATTCACTTGAGCCGCTAATATATTACATTATGGCTCAATTTTAGTTGGAGGATAAAATTGTTGTTGGTTTCCAGAAAGCATTTCAAGAGTGCACCAATAAATCTTTGAGTGATAAACCTCGCTGGCCTCTTGAAAAAGTCAACAAATTTATTGAGGATGGAGCTGATGGGAAACTTTCAAGCGAGGATGTGAAAGCCTTGAAGGATCAGTTGATACTTATCGAAGTCGACAGCAGAAACACAAGTTTGTCCACTGATATAGAGGTCAGGAAACGTGTTTTCAAAGAGAAACGTGATAAAAAAACTGATTAAAACCTAGTCATTGTACAAATTTTATCATTGCAGAAATGGGAGAAGCATATTAACGCTGTAACAGGTGGCCGTCCCAAAATCACAATAGAAAACGAGGTAGATACCAGTGGACCACCAATTGGATTTGAATTTAGAAACGAGTGTGTTGCTGGGGATGGAGTTTCCATCCCGACGGATCCCCCACTTGGTTGTCACTGTGGAAATGGCCGGTTGTTACGATGGAAGGTCCAAGTGTTGTGCGGTGAAGTCTGGCTGTAAATTTGCATATACGAAATCAAAAAGTAAAGACATCCCTGGCTAATCAATGCGTTTAATTTGCTAATTTGTCACCACTTCACCATGAATGAAAATATATGTATTTGCTTTAATTGCAGAGTGAAGGTGCGTCAAGGAAATCCGATCTTTGAGTGTAACTCCAAATGTAGTTGCGGCCCTGAATGTGCAAACAGAGTTGTGCAGGATGGAAAGAGCGACCACAAACTCTGTATTTTTCGCACAAGTAACGGATGCGGATGGGGAGTCAAAAGTTTGAAGGTAGAAACTCAGAGACTTTAATGGTGCTGATTGTTAATTTCTTTTGATTTCATTTTACAAACTTTTAATATTTGTTTCTGAAATTGCAGTCGATAAAGAAAGGGACATTTGTGACTTTGTACGTGGGCGAAGTGATCAAATCAGATGAAGCGGAGCGTCGAGGGAAAGACTATGACGAGGTTGGGTGTACCTATCTCTTTGATTTGGACTTCAATGACACAGACGACTTTCCTTATTCGGTGGATGCATCCAAGTGGGAACGTCGCTCACTTCATAAACCACAGCTGCAGCCCGAATCTCGGAGTGTACGCCGTGTGGTGGATTGCCTGGACGTCAATCTTCCTAAACTGGCCATGTTTGCCTTGAGGACATTCGTAGGTAAAAGCCGAACCTTATAACGCTCAAAAGTAACACATTTTAATAGAAGTTGCTAATATTTCTTAATAATAATGTGTGTTGAATTTTACAGAACGAGGAACTGACATTCGATTACGATTTACAACTCTCCGAATCGAAATCACAGTCAGAAGAGGAGAATGAAAAAGAAAAAGTGGAGAAAGAGTCTCCAGCGCGCAAAAACACGAAATGTTTGTGCGGAGCCGAGAATTGTCGAACTTTTATTTTTAAATAAAAGCAGTTCAATGCCAGTTTTGATGAGAGTTGATTGTAAATTGTCCTTAAGATGTAATGGACAGATGGAAGCATTTTATTTTTATTACTGAATTGTATTTTGTAAATATTTTATACAGTTTACGTAGTATACATCCGGTTAAAAGGTTTTAGGTGTGCGGATAGAAAGTAATGTATATTTGTTTATAGCAGGAGTTGTGATGGAATATTTTGGAGTACACGTTAGTTTTGGTCAAGCCAATTGTCAGTTGTTTGTGAGTGTCTGAATTAAGTTGTGATTTTTAACTGACTGTTTTATAGTTGCTAGCTCCTAACATGTTTCGTATGCAGTATATTTTTGTGTTAGTTGTAGTTTTGTTGACAGTGAAATGTTTAAATTCAGAATTTGTAACGGCTAAGACAGATTTGCATCAGGTGAACTCAACCACGAGATTTACCCGATCCAGTTTGGAACGAAGTTTTTGTTTCTGTAAAATTTTATAGCTTTTTGACTAATTGTTAATGATTTCTACCGATTTATGATAATTTTTAATAAATATTTGTAGCTTAAATAAGCGTATTTCTAAATACAAATATGCGACTTGTCAGACGCCAATGAACGGACTTTAGTTCAAATTCAAGATGGAATATGCAAGATACATTGCAGATCTGCCTTTAAACTGTTCAGGGGCAAGGTAAAATTACTTCAAAAAGAACCATACAAGTTAATGCGTTGTAAGATTCATCAAAAAAGTATAACTTGATTCAATTCATGTTAAACTATTAATCACACTTGTATGCACTAACTATTATATTTAAATGTTTTATTGTTGTCTCTCAGTCTCCAAGTATATATCGGAATGTCACAAAACATGCTCATATACCAGGTTATCATTAGTTTACTTTCACCGTCTCGTCATAATTAGGCTTTATTATTTCACTGCACCCCGGCAATAATCAATCGTATTTATACAGTATATTTCTATGAATACATTCAACTATCATCCGCAAACTATTTATTATTATATTAAAATTCATCTTAGCTGCTATATACTAATGTAAATTCATAATATTTCCCAGTCAATTTCTAAACCTTACAAGTATATCACTAATCTACATCATTAACGTAGCCACGAATACTGAGAGTATTCAGTTTCTTGCACACATCTTGTACTTTCCCTGAAACTGGAGGACCACCTGATCCGTTTGAGGTTGA
Organism: Orchesella cincta; assembly: GCA_001718145.1. Classification (NCBI taxonomy): domain Eukaryota; kingdom Metazoa; phylum Arthropoda; class Collembola; order Entomobryomorpha; family Orchesellidae; genus Orchesella; species Orchesella cincta. Next base: position 9,579 of record LJIJ01003354.1, on the reverse strand, counting down.
GTCGTTGTCGGTTTCAATTACTGGAAGCAGTTTAGGAGTCCAAGCGGAAGAGCTGCCTCTTTCACTCAATCGAAGTCTGCTCGTGCCTGGAACAGGTTCTTTCAGCGCCGATTGTTTGAAATGCCATGATTTACTCCGTTGAGCAGTTGTTGCTCAGCATCTTCTGACGGGGCTGTTTACAGACTGGGGTTCCAGATCTTGACTTCTTCAAATTAGTGCTGCATTCCGTAGACAGACTCGTTCCGAAGAGGAAGCCTGCGTCCCGATCACGACTAACACTTTCTCCAGATGCCAAATTAAAACGTCTTGAGAGATGATAAGGCAGTTCCTGTCAGTTGACGCCACTGCAAGTTTCCGACGCTCGGCTTTTACTTCCAAAGACGGAGTAGATGACTCGCTGACTGCTTCCAAATCCAAACGACCAAGTGGCACAACTGGCTTTCGTTGAAAGAGGTGACCAACATTCTTTGTAGCTAAAAAAAAGCCATACATTATAAAAAATATTTTACTGCACACTTGCTCATAATTTTATGTATTTATAATATAAGTATGCTTCCACCATTCGATGAATGTCCAGCAAAATCTTCACTCTTATCTATTCGTTTGTCACTCCAGAATACCCTTCCTTCCGTTCCTGTTCGGAACCTATTTGTGCATCTCCGCAACTGTCGATTCAACTATCTGCACATACTCTTTAATGTCATCATACTTTGGTGGAGTAGATTTCACCCTCTATCAACATCCGCTTGGGGTGGGTTGTGTTGGAAATATTGCAGCAATTTCTCCACTTCCAAGTAGTTTCACAAATCGATGAGGCACTGACAGCTCCACTGATACTTTCCTCAGAAGGGAATCCATTTCCCATATTCTTTCGTTTTCTGCAAGAGTTTTTCATTTCAAGAATGTATCTGTTAAATAACTAGGAAAAGTTTCGATTGTTTCCAGCCAGTGTTTATATTTGTGCTAGTCCCCCAGACGAAGGAATAATGCAGAAAAGCATAAGCGTCGACTATAAAATCCTTCCTTCGGCCATGCGCTGCCAGCATCCTAAAATACACAAGTATTGATAACGTTATTCACCTTGAAACTATTGCTTCTTGTCGAATGGAATGTGAAATCGTTAAATTATACAGAATCACATTCGCACAGATGACATATACGTATATGTAAATCATCATATTTGGTATTCGGTCGTATTTATGCAAATTAGACTGCCTTTGACCTTTCCATACTAATGGAATCCATTACGTAACGACTACAAACGAATTTCGCCGTGGTTGGACATTGCAAATCATAAATTTTGTTTCTTCGTTCCTACATTTTTATCTAGAAATATTTAAAGAAACCTGTATTCTAGATTACATGACGGATTTTTAGTATATACCTACCGATATAATTTGAACATCTTGATATTACGAACATTTTCACTTTTTTTATAAACCCAAGCATGCAAGAATTTCATTGCCAGTCTTATTTGTCAGCCTTGCTCCAAATTGAATTGGTATTTCAAACTTACAGATTTATGGGGAGCATGATTTTTAATTTTACAAGAAGTTCATAGTGGTTTTGAGTTATTAGCAGTAATATGTGTTGTACAACCATGGATAAAAGTCATTCTAGCTGCCATAAGGATAAGGACTGCCTACTCTCACTATTGTACAAAAAAAAAAATCTATTCATTTGATGGTGACCAGATGCCAGCTAAAGTCATTCCACATTTTCTCATTCACGTGTTTCTCATCATGGATTCTCGTGATGGAAAGTTTACCACGAAACTGAAAATGTAATTAAAATCAATTCATCTATACTTTACCCTCTAACCTTGAAAAAACGTTATAAAAATCACAATAATAGTTAATCTGTGAATGATTGCTTTTTTAATTCAGTCATAATAGGTTATCATTAGGAGGTGTGTATCATATTCGTATCAGATAATTTTTCTTGGATTGTCTTGCATCAGGATGACATTACAACTAACGTGTTTTCAACACCCAAAATTTTCTGAAAAATGTACTTGGCGTTGCAAATCATTTTCTTCTCTACTCCAGATGGTGAGATGGTTGAAAAACTAGGCAAACATCAGCCTTTTCCAAACGGTGGTTCAATTTTACAAACAATTCAGAGAGAGGTGTTCGAGAGTGCATTACTCTATCGGAGATCTAATCGTCTGAATAATGTAAAAATGCATTTCTGTCGAAATTATTGAGGTTTATGTATGGACCTTAGAGTTTCCTTCGCCTTGTTGAATAGATGGAAAACATGTTGTGATGAAGAATATTAAGGCACCGACTTTAGTGAAATTTATGGACTATGAGAATGCTTGTACAGTTTTGTTGCAATTTGAAGTTTACCGACAAATGGAAACTGCTCAAAAAACGACCCAACGAGTTCAACTTGAATGGTTGCCTTCAAAGTTTGTTGGTGGTTTATGTATAAAATGATTTATTTCAAACAAATAGAAATATTCTGATAAAATACTAAAAGCATAAATAGCACAATTTAACTTTTTTACAAATTGAAGAAAAGAATAATTACAAATACGTGCACTAAAAAATTTGACACATCAAACACCAACCATTAGAGACATTTATCTCAGGCATATTATTTCATACAGCCACTTCCCACTATCAACAAGATACTTAAATCATAAACAATCATAATAATTTCAATTTTTCTCAAAGTAACAAACTACACAAACACGATAACAGGGAAGTTAAGAAATTTGACATCAAATATCAATGTTCAGAGTTCACGATTTTTAATGTGAGAACAAATACGTTTATGCTTCAAAAACTTCCAATCGTGTTCCTGGCATTCCTTCGAGCAATATCTTGCTTTCTTACAACATCCGCACTTACGTGTAGCATTTTCATTCCCACAAAAGCGGCACATATCACTCAGCCCTCCCATGTAAAGAAGGCAATCTTGGTCATCAACCGAATCCTCTCTCCATTTCAAAAGGACCGATCTGCATGTACGATTCAAATGGGCAGATCCTCTGCGTCCAAACTGCAACTTGTTGCTGAGGAATGTAAAATGGGACGCCGTTTTCGTATTCATTCATCAGTTGGACCAGCCCCAAGATCAACTTGAGAGGTTGCAGTTTGGACGGAGGATCTGCATTTTGAATCCGTACATGCAGATCGGTCCTTTTGAAATGGAGAGAGGATTCGCGGTTGATGACCAAGATTGCTTCTTTTCTGGGAGGCTGAGTGACATGTGCCGCTTTTGTGGGAATGAAAATGCTACACGTAAGTGCGGATGTTGTAAGAAAGCAAGATATTGCTCGAAGGAATGCCAGGAACACGATTGGAAGTTTTTGAAGCATAAACGTATTTGTTCTCACATTAAAAATCGTGAACTCTGAACATTGATATTTGATGTCAAATTTCTTAACTTCCCTGTTATCGTGTTTTGTGTAGTTACTTTTGAGAAAAATTGAAATTATTATGATTGTTTATGATTTAAGTATCTTGTTGATAGTGGGAAGTGGCTGTATGAAATAATATGCCTGAGATAAATGTCTCTAATGGTTGGTGTTTGATGTGTCAAATATTTTAGTGTACGTATTTGTAATTATTCTATTCTTCAATTTGTAAAAAAATTAAAATTGTGCTATTTATGCTTTTAGTATTTTATCAGAATATTTCTATTTGTTTGAAATAAATTAATTTATACATAACCACCAACAAACTTTGAAACAACCATTCAAGTTGAACTTTGGGTCGTTTTTTGAGCAGTTTCCATTTTTCGAGAACTTCGAATTGCAACAAACTGTAAAAGCATTCTCATAGTCCATAAATTTCACTAAAGTCGGTGCCTAATATTCTTCATCGCAACATCGTTTACCATCTATTCAACAGGCGAAGGAAAGCTCTAAGGTCCATACAGTAAACCTCAATAATTTCGAAAGAAATGCATTTTACATTATTCAGACGATTAGATCTCCGATAGAGTAATGCACTCCCGAATACCAGTCTCTGAATTGTTTGTAAAATTGGAACACACAGTTGGAAAAGGCTGATGTTTGCCTGGTTTTTCGTCCATCTCACCATCTGGGGTGAAGCGAGAAAAAAATATTGCAACGCCAAGTTCACCTTTTTCAGAACATTTGGGGTGTTCGAAAACACGTTAGCTGTAATGCCATCCTGATACTATTCAATCCAAGAAAAATTATCATGATACGAATATGATACAGACCTCCTAATGATAACTATTATGACTGAATTTAAAAAAAACATCATTCACAGATTAACTATTATTGTGATTTTTTTAACGTTTTTTCAAGGTTAGAGGGTAAAGTATAGATGAATTGATTTTAATTACATTTTCAGTTTCGTGGTAAACTTTCCATCACGAGAATCCATGATGAGAAACACGTGAATGAGAAAATGTGGAATGACTTTAGCTGGCATCTGGTCACCATCAAATGAATAGACTTTTTTGTACAGTAGTTGAGAGTTAACGAGAGCAGTCCTTATCTTTATGAGCTATGCAGCTAGAATGACTTTATCATGATTTTTATGTATCATTTATCGAAATTATCCATGTACAATACATGTTGCGTTTGGTAATAATTTAAAATCACAATGAACTTCTTGTAACTAATATAAAAACATCATAGCTACCCGTAAATCTGTAAGGCTTGAATTACCAATTAAATGCGCGATGTTGGCTGACAATAAGACTGGCTACGTATTTCTTGCATGCTTGGGTTTATTAAAAATGAAGTTAAAATGTTTGTAATATAATGTAAAGATGTCAAGTTATATCGGCTTTGGTATATACTAAAAATCACGTCATATAATACTAGAATACAGGTTTCGTTTAAAATATTTTCTGTATAAGAGTAGGAACGAAGTAACAAAATATTATGATTTGCAATGTCCAACCATGGCAACATTCGTTTAGCAGGCGTCACGTAAATAGGATAACATTAGTATGGAAAGGTCAAAGGATGTCTAATTTGCTTAAATACGACCGAATACCAAATATGATGAATTTACATATGCCATCTATGTCATCTGTGCGAATGTGGTTCTGTATAATTTTACGATTTCACATTTCATACGACAAGAAGCAGTAGTTTCAAGGTGAATTACGTTATCAAAACTTGTGTATTAGGATGCTGGCAGCGCATGGCCAAGGAAATTTATAGTCGACGCTTATGCTTTTCTGCATTATTCCTTCGTCTGTTGGGGGACTAGCACAAATATAAACACTGGCTGGAAACAATCGAAACTTTTTCCTAGTTATTTAAAAGATACATTCTTGAAATGAAGAAAACTCGAGCAGAAAACGAAAGAAAATGGGAACTAGATTCCCTTCTGAGGAAAGTATCAGTGGAGCTGTCAGTGCCTCATCGATTTGTGAAACTACTTGGAACTGGAGAAATTGCTGCAATATTTCCAACACAACCCACCCAAGCGGATGTTGATAGAGGTGAAATCTACTCTCCACCAAAGTATGATGACATTAAAGAGTATGTGCAGATAGTTGAATCGACAGTTGCGGAGATGCCACAAATAGGTTCCGAACAGGAACGGATGGAAGTCTATTCTGGAATAGTGACGAAACGAATAGATAAGAATGAAGATTTTGCTGGACATTCATCAAATGGTGGAAGCATACTTATATTATAAATACGATAAAATTATGAGCAAGTGTGCAGTAAAAATATTTTTTATAATGTATGGCTTTCTTTTTAGCTACAAAGAATGTTGGTCACCTCTTTCAACGAAAGCCATTTGTGCCACTTGTCGTTTGGATTTGGAAGCAGTCAGCGAGTCATTTACTCTGTCTTTGGAAGTAAAACCCGAGCGTCGTAAACTTGCGGTGGCGTCAACTGACAGGAACTGCCGTTATCATCTCTCAAGACGTTTTAATTTGGCATCTGGAGAAAGTGTTAGTCGTGATCGGGACGCAGGGCTTCCTCTTCGGAAACGAAGTCTGTCTACGGAATGCAGCACTAATTTGAAGCAGTCAAGATCTGGAACCCCAGTCTGTAAACAGCCCCGTCAAGAAGATGCTGAGGCAACAACTGCTCACGGAGTAAATCATGGCATTTCAAACAATCGGCGCTGAAAGAACCTGTTCCAGGCACGAGCAGACTTCGATTGAGTGAAAGAGGCAGCTCTTCCGCTTGGACTCCTAAACTGCTTCCAGTAATTGAAACCGACAACGACTCAACCTCAAACGGATCAGGTGGTCCTCCAGTTTCAGGGAAAGTACAAGATGTGTGCAAGAAACTGAATACTCTCAGTATTCGTGGCTACGTTAATGATGTAGATTAGTGATATACTTGTAAGGTTTAGAAATTGACTGGGAAATATTATGAATTTACATTAGTATAGCAGCTAAGATGAATTTTAATATAATAATAAATAGTTTGTGAATGATAGATGAATGTATTCATAGAAATATACTGTATAAATACGATTGATTATTGCCGGGTGGCAGTGAGATAATAAAGCTTAATTATGACGAGACGGTGAAAGTAAACTAATGATAACCTGGTATATGAGCATAGTTTTGTGAACATTCCGATATACTTGGAGACTGAGAGACAACAATAAAAACATTCAAATATAATAGTTAGTGCATACAAGTGTGATTAATAGTTTAACATGAATATAAAACAAGTTATACCATTTTGTGATGAATCTTTCAACGCATTAACTTGTACGGTTTTGTTTTGAAGTAATTTTATCTCGCCCCTTAACAGTTTAAAGGCAGATCTGCAGTGTATCTTGCATATTCCATCTTGAATTTGAACTAAAGTCCGTTCATTGGCGTCTGACAAGTCGTATATTTGTATTTTAGAAAATACGCTCATGTAAAAGCTACAAATATTTATTAAAAATTATCATAATTCGGAAGAAATCATTACCAATCAGCCAAAATATATGAAATTTTACATAAAACAAAAACTTGATTCCAAACTCGATCGGGTAAATCTTGTGGTTGAGTTCATCCTATGAAAACATGTCTTAGCTGTTACAAATTCTGAATTTTAAACATTTCACTGTCAACAAAACTACAATTAACAAAAAATATACTGCCTACGAATCATCGACAAACATGTTAGGAGCTAGCACTAAAAACAGTCAGTTAAAAATCACAACTTAATTCACACACTCACAAACAACTGACAATTGGCTTGACCAAAACTAACGTGTACTCAAAATATTTCCATCACAACTCCTGCTATAAACAAATATACATTACTTTCTATCCCACACCTAAACTTTTAAACCAGATGTATACTACGTAAACTGTATAAATATCCACTAAATACAATTCAGTAATAAAAACTAATAATAAAAATGCTTCCATGTGTCCATTACGTCTTAAAACAATTTACAATCAACTCTCATCAAAACTGGCATTGCACTGCTTTTATTTAAATATAAATTCGACAATTCTCGGCTCCGCACAAACATTTGTGTTTTTGCGCGCTGGAGTCTCTTTCTCCACTTTTTCTTTCATTCTCCTCTTCTGACTGTGATTTCGATTCGGAGAGTTGTAAATCGTAATCGAATGTCAGTTCCTCGTTCTGCAAAGTTAAACACACATTAATTCACAAATATTAGCAACTTCTATTAAAATGTGTTACTTTTGAGCGTTATAAGGTTCGGCTTTTACCTTACGAATGTCCTTCAGGCAAACATGGCCAGTTTAGGAAGATTGACGTCCAGGCAATCCACCCACACGGCGTACACTCCGAGATTCGGCTGCAGCTGTGGTTTATGAAGTGAGCGACGTTCCCATACTTGATGCATCCACCGAATAAGGAAAGTCGTGTGTCATTGAAGTCCAAATCAAAGAGATAGGTACACCAACCTCGTCATAGTCTTTCCCTCGACGCTCCGCTTCATCTGATTTGATCACTTCGCCCACGTACAAAGTCACAAATGTCCCTTTCTTTATCGACTGCAATTTCAGAAACAAAATATTAAAATTAGTTTGTAAAATGAAATCAAAAGAAATTAACAATCAGCACAATTAAAGTCTCTGAGTTTCTACCTTCAAACTTTTGACTCCCCATCCGCATCCGTTACTTGTGCGAAAAATACAGAGTTTGTGGTCGCTCTTTCCATCCTGCACAACTCTGTTTGCACATTCAGGGCCGCAATTACATTTGGAGTTACATTCATAGATCGGATTTCCTTGACGCACCTTCACTCTGCAATTTTAAAGCAAATACATATATTTTCACTTATGGTGAAATGGTGACAAATTATCAAATTAAAACGCATTGATTAGCCCAGGGACGTTCTTTACTTTTTGGATTTCGTATATGCAAATTTACAGCCAGACTTCACCGCACAACATTTGGACCTTCCATCGTAACAACTGGTATTGCCATTTCACAGTCACAACCCAGTGGATCCGTCGGGATGGAAACTCCATCCCCAGCAACATACTCGTTTCTAAATTCAAATCCAATTGGTGGTCCACTGGTGTCTACCTCATTTACTATTGTAATTTTGGGACGGCCACCTGTTACAGCGTTAATATGCTTCTCCCATTTCTGCAATGATAAAATTTGTACAATGACTAGGTTTTAATCAGTTTTTTTGTCACGGTTCTATTTAAAAACACGTTTCCTGACCTCTATATCAGTGGACAAACTTGTGTTTCTGCTGTCGACTTCGATAAGTATCAACTGATCCTTCAAGGCTTTCACATCCTCGCTTGAAAGTTTCCCATCAGCTCCATCCTCAATAAATTTGTTGACTTTTCAAGAGGCCAGCGAGGTTTATCACTCAAAGATTTATTGGTGCACTCTTGAAATGCTTTCTGGAAACCAACAACAATTTTATCCTCCAACTAAAATTGAGCCATAATGTAATATATTAGCGGCTCAAGTGAATGAATGTGTCACATACCAAAATATCTTCTTCTGCCAATTTCCCAGAGACATCATAGAATTCCTGCAGTCTCACATCAAAAGGACGAGGATCAGGAGGAACGCTGCGCACTCCGACTTTCTTGCGTCGCTTCCCATTAGCTAATTCCACGTATTCCGTACACGCTAGCGCCTGTCGTGCTTCCTCCTTCCTTTTCCTGTAAAATCTTAGCAATTCCGTGTCACAATTGAGTAGATTGTTTTCGCGTCTCCCATGTATTTTCGTCAGCATCCCAGTCTTTCCACTTCACATGATAGTGTTCATCAAAATCGTCTCGCACGAAATCCACGATTTCCTCAACTTCCCATTCTCCATCGGGAATTTCCGAAACTTTCTGATCCAGGCTGTAGACTCGGTGGAGGATGTCTCAGGGGATCTGAACATGAAAAATACGACGCATAATTAATGCAAAGTGCTTACAATAAGTCAAAAACCTAATATGCCTGAGGTCAAACAACTTACTCATTCGAAAAAGTTTCCATGTCATCCTCACTGTCCCCACCACTCTCAGACCATGACGAGGTCCTGTCTCTACTTTGCTCAATCGAATCCAAATCCGGGGATGTATTCACATCATGAAAGTCACTTTGGAAAAGGAGAGAAAGCAAGAGGTTACACACAATTGAATACGCATAACACTATTTATTCACAGTTAAGAAACTTACTG
>LJIJ01003353.1:0-19552 GCA_001718145.1 Orchesella cincta | reverse complement strand
TTTATTCCTAACTAGTAGTTTCTCTCCGAAATCACATCTGCAAAAAACTTTTGCACTAATAATTACACACTGAATTTAACTTTGGATGAAAGCTCAGGCCCAATAAAAGTTGCAGTTAATAAGTCTCCTTCGTGTCTGCTTTCGTGGAAAAATTCAATTAAAAATGAAACGCATAATATTTCGTTAAAAACAACTGAATATAAAACTTCTTAAGACCAAAATTAAAACATGTGTTCAGCTAAATTACTAATAAAAAAGAATAATATTTTAGTTCAATTTTGCGTGAGTATTGCTGAAAATTGTACGCGAAACTTTGATGAAGTAACTTAGTTACACAATTAATAGATTAGCAATCCATTTAAGCTGGATCCTTCATCCAACATCATTGGGCAAACAAATGACAGATGGTTTAAACAAAGCAAAAAGCCCAGAAAATTGCGGAATAAACGAACTCCAAAATTTCTTGGATGTATGTATGTTTAAACGTGATGTTTTTGAAGCAAAAAGTATGAAGCGACATATCGGAAAGCCCTCAGCTTTGAAACGCTATATTACATTCAGCACCCAAATCCAAAAACAGTCGGAATGCTGATGCATCCTTACTTACATGACGCGGTGCAAGACCGTCTCGAGTGTAGCGAAGTGAGAGTATCACATGTAATATCAGCCTTTCTCTCGCAAAAATCACTGATCATTTCACTATTATGATGAGTTGCCTTTAGTGTTTAGGTATGGAGTGCCAACAGACTACCACCGCGAGCCACGCGACAAGTCACTCAGTAACAGCAGAGCCAATCAGTTTTGGCAATTTATCGGACAATTTACACTTGTACTATGATGCGGGCCACATTGAATGCTAAGAACCTAGTAAGTGGTAAACCATTTAAAGAAAAATGATAAAAGAGCAAATTACTCAGTTTTCATCCTCATTTTAAAGCCATAATATCAGATTCTTATTTTGTAGCGGTGAATAGAAGCGAACTCAATGCCTTTTAGAGAGGTATCTGTCTTCCTACAATGAAACTCTGTTTTCTTCCAAAAAGGGCAATTGTTACATGTGTACATGGCCTTAACTCTTTTCTTTTCTCAACGTGACGCCAGCGATATTATAAAAGACTTGACTGTGTTGCATACGTTTCGCCTTATGAATCAAGCTTTTTTGCGCATCGATGAAACAATGCAAGCCTTTCCCAATAATGTCATAGTATAGTGAACATTTAGCGCCCAAGCCCACATAAAAGTTATCATAATTTACATGAACTTTGGCAAAAAGTAACACTTTAAAACGGCACATTTGAAACAGACATAAGTACAGCGAATCGTCAAAACTAAAAGGGCTGCATTTTTCAATAAATGCTGAAAGACAATACCTTACATACGTCATTTATTACTCAGGCCAAAGTACTTAAACTTCGCCCGATACTGTTTGGATTCAAAATTTCATCTGAACTTCGACAAAAGAAATGTTGAGACGTCGCATCATCAAAAAGTCAAACGTGAGACGACACCTCCTAATAAGCACCAGTTTATATGATGATGGTTTGCAAATTAGACTATTAAGAGAATACGTTTTAAATTCTGTGCAGTGTAGACCAGTATTCAAGTTTCACTGGAAAAGAATTACATCATTCCGCAAGCACTTCTAAATGATATCGGTTAGCTTATATGAGAGCAGAAAGACGAATGCCTGCAGGTATTTTTACTTATTAGGTCAAAAAAACACCAATATGCACAAGAATGAAAAACAGACAGTTAAGAAATGTACGAGCCTTCCCTCAGTAAATGCGAGTACTTCTAGCCTCAAAGTTTTTGTTAAAGTAGCCAGCAAAAGTTTTTGCATGCTTATGCAAGAATCAGATAACTAGAGTTGATTCAATTATATGTAATTAAAACATGGCCAAATCATGTACGAAATATGTAGCATTAAAACTACAAAATCAAAAAATAAAAAAAAAAAAAAAAAAAAAAAACAAAAAAAAAAAACAAATTTAAAACAAAAAAAAAAAAAAAAAAAAAAAAAACAAAAAAAAAAAAAAAAAAAAAAAGAATCTATCTTAAAAAAAAATGTGTGTGTTTGTGCGAAGTGTACATAAAAGAGCTATTACAAAAATTGAATTTTTGGTTTACGTTTCTATTATTCCTTACATAAATCGCCTTTTAATCAATATTTTAGTGCGGAACCCATTTCGGACGTATAAATTTCGAGAAAATTGACCTTTTTCATAACAAAAATGCACAATACTCAAAAACACGACATAAAATAACAAAAATCGAGATCAATGAGCCGAAATATGTATTACATATCGAGACAAGGCCAACAAATCGCTTGAGCTGTCGAAACTGTGATAAGAAACGGCTTTAGCTATCATAAAGCAGTATTTGAAACAGGACTTATCTTCTTTTACTTCCAAAAGAAACGGCTTTTATCTCATTAAGATTGAATTCCGGTCTAAAAAAACAAAAACAAAAACCAACACATTTTCAACCTTCTGAATCATCCAATCTTCATGATGGTTTTCCTCAAAAAACATTCACCATGTTTTCAATTAATTGACTGAGAAAATTGTACAAACTTTTGTTTTCATAAATTTAAGAAGGTCTAAGTTAATATCGTAGTTGCAAAATCTAATATAACAAAGTTTATTAACAATGAGAAATATGTTTAATAAACCACATGTTCAATAAAGTCAAATAATAAATCTTACCCTATGATATAATTTATATGCGAAATGTGCTTATCTTAATATATATCTAAACGTATATAGTTCCCTAAGACAAAAAAATGCATCCATGCTATTTGATCACGGATTGAAAAATTATTAATTAAACACAAAAAAAAGACTACTGAATATTTGTGACTTTCTATTCTACAGCCTGAAAAATTAAATCAGAATAGACGCATCCATGCTAATTCAACAGTGACTTTTACAACATAAGGGCCGGCTTCACTTTCAATCCAAATAGGCTAAAGTTTATTATAAAAACATAAAACAACCAAAGAATTAACACTTGAGCTATACACAAAACTGAATTCCTTTTTGTGGTGCATGCTTTCAAAGGCATGAGTGGCCACATAATAGATTTATGATAATGACTCTAATGCATTTAGCACGCTTGTAGATTCGTATGTTAGTAATTTCAGTTTTTATTCTATAGAATAAGGATGGTTACAAGAAAAGTCAAGTTATGTCGCTGAGCTGATAGTCTCACATAAAGGTATAAGTAGGAGTTACACTCTAAAGAGAGAGCGACACGACTAAAATTCTAGTATGCACGTAGCTTCATATAGAAGGCCATATCAATTTATGGTTCAAATTAAATTAAATAAGCATTATGAACAAATCATTCAAATACATTACACTTTCCAATTTTCCCAGCGTTGCAGATTATTTAGTAAACCTTTTGATACATTTAAAACTCCGAAATCATAATATTCAAGCATTACCGTAAATGATGAGTAAATCAAAAATATTAAACCGATTGTAAAAATAATTGATGAACAAATGTTGAATATTAATATTCACAGTTTATGTAAGGCTTATTAAACTGTAAAGCTGAGCAGTACCCACCCTTTACCTTTGTAACGCTCCGTCACGTCCTACTTGACAGAACCACCACCGTTACGTTTGAAAAGGCGCCCTATACAAGAGGATGTATGTATGACTCACATCTCAATCTTCCAGCCGTATCGTAAGCAAATTTGTGAATAATTTTGAGCCAATATTCCAGATCGCTTTAAAGAAAATTATATCTTACATGTTCGAGCATGTGCATGTTAATTTTTGGTGCTTACTTAAAAAGCTGTCAACATCACGTCATACCTGCGAAGCTTACAGATTTGAAGCATGTTACAAAACATATGCGGGCGTTCTTATTGAAGAACCGAAAAAGATTATAGTTCACCAATACGGGGTAGAGAGTATTCAACTTGTCGGATTATTATACATCTCTGTTTCCCACAAACCAATCTACATGCTGGCCCCAAAAACGGAGGTTAAAAAATATAAGGAATCGAATTTTTTATTTCATAGTCACTGTATACTAGCATCTAGCTTACGTGGACTTCGAATCCGGCCAACTCTAGTTAAAGCCAACGACTTACGCGAGAAATGTTCTTACAAATTTCCCAATTGGAAACTTCTAAAATCTAACTAATAAGAACTATTTTCGATTCGCAATTTAATTAGCATTATCTATAAATTTTCCGTATATGAGCCTTAAACAAAGTTAAATAATTCGGGTTCTGGCTACCCGGAAGATGGTTTCTAAAAAATCTTTGTATTGTACAAATGTTTTGAGATTGCGAAAGTTCCTTCGTTTGCGGAATTGATTAGTGAAAGCGATTTTAATCTGCATGGAAAATTTCAAAAACAGAGACATAGTCATAGAAAGCTAACGTCACAATAAAAGCAGTCATTTCCAAAACATACAAAATCAATTGGAGTCGTAAAAAGTCGCAGATTATATGATAAAATTACTGAAACTCTTAAAAGCATAGTCAATATTAATTATTCTGCTACCTTAAGAAGCCAGCTTTGTATGAAAAATAACTCTGACTTTGGTGTCAACGATCAACGAGAAATCAATCGGCAAGCTTAATTTCCAACATATCATTAATATTTCAATATGCTTTTGTGACGGAACATTTTTCGTCTGTTCATTATTAACCTTTTAGTGGCATACTCACTTGCTAGCTTACCAATAATTTACAACAACAAAATTGGCTAAGTGGAAACGACGTTTATACTAAAATCCTAAGCTTTAGTCTTCTCTTACATTTTCATTATCACCGAGAAAAAACTATCAGCTGAAAGATTGGCGGTGTGGATGAAAGGCGTGATAGGATACATTTGTGGAGCATTTACTGCAGTTTTGCCTATAAACTTCAAAAAATTTCAAAGATTGCCAGATATCATTCAACAAACTAATCAAATTATAGCTTTTAAACGCCGACATTTCAATGATGACCATAGTGATAATGCACTGATGAATCAAAGTCCTTGCATTGGTTGCAAGACCAGGTAGACTCAGTGTCGGACACCGATGCATACTCGTGTGTACGTGATAACTTCAAATAGTAGCCATTAAGTGTTTTATCTGTTCGGCACACAACATTCACATTAACAATATGTTTACTAGTTCATCAACGTTTGAATCGCTCATCTCGTTTGTACACATGTATGATATGCGTGATCGACATATCAGCGTTACACTGGCCAGTTTGGAAGATAAGTAAGAAGAATTAGTTATTGCTAAAATTCTTTATAAATCCGCGGACGTCTTCAAAATTATCTGCATCGCTACTATGCACGGATGATTGAATGAAAAGTTCAAGATAAACTCTCACATAATTCTTAGTGTCTGATCAAAAATTATTTTGACGGCATTCTCAACCGTCCAACTCATTTCAACTTTAATTCAGTAGCAGTAGGAACTTCAAACGTCAAGTGATTTTTAAACTTAAACAAAAGCAGAAAAATGCCTTTGAGAAGTCGATTTTTGTCTATCGGTCACCAACCTCTTTACTAAAACATTGGCTAGTTTACGCATTTACAACAAAAAACTCAAATTTAGTAACGGATACAGAAATAAACCAGTTAGGATATAAAAACGACTTTATGTTTTTCAACGCAACTAGTATCACAGTTCAAACACTCCTGCCGAAAACAAGCCATTATGGATGATGAGTTTCAGCGGTTTTCTGACAGGAAGTTTCATCAGTGTGCTACTTATTAATGGGAAAGTATTATCACAAATTCCGCTACATCCAACTTACGAATCGAATGATTTCCTTGAATATGCCACTTTTGGCATAACACCTACAACATCGTAAATCTAAAGTCGTGATTCTTGATTGATGTTTTAGGAGCACGTGTGTTTTAGCGACGCAGCATTTTGTTGTCATCTATGTATATACCTTGTTTCCGAACTTCGCCTTATCAACTATATCTGAAATGTTCTCCAACATGGTTCGGTAAATGAGGCACGGAAGATTCGGGTTTATTATCAAATCATTTTAGATGTCGCTCTCCTTCATAATTTTATCGAGGCAGATCACCATTCGATTGTAAACCCCGTTTACTTTAACATATTCTTTATGCTTTCCAAACTACCTTGGACTAATTGTCGGCAAATGAAGCTTTATCATACAAGATTGTACAATATAAAGAATGTAACACACAACGTAGCTTTGTTCTATGGCAAAAATCATCGCTTCATTCGACTTCAACAACACAGTCAATTCATCAAAGTTTCAATCGTTGTCAATAATTATGGCGTGCGGATCCAATAGCGAAGCACAGCTGGTTATGTCACATCGTTAATATTATGCGGCTCGAAGGTAACCTCTCGTACTGTCAAATCGCAATTTTTCTGGCAGGACTGTTTGGATTGATCTTCTAGAAAATGATGACTCATTTTTTTGTATTTTTCGGAAATCGGAACGAGCTCCGATTATAAATGTAAAATCAAGGTAAAGTAAATAAGAATATGCACGCCAAAAATGGAAAAGAAGATGATGTATGGGCAAAAAAGGTGCGGAATTAAAAAGCTTACGGACAACAAAATGAAAAGATAGGTTTTAGACACTGAATCAATTATCTATTTTGATAGGCATTATAGCGAATAGAACACAAATATACTTAAAAATATTTTACAGATTAAACCAAGACAATTACTACTGATTAATGTATTAAAAGCTGGATCTTTGAAGTAAGAGATCCAAGATGTAGACATTTCTTGATGCGATTATTTTAAGTACAATTATAAAAGTAAATTGATTAATTATATAATTAAATTAAATATAAATTCTCTTCAAATTTAGCTATACGAAAATGAACTAAACAATTGCACAATCTGACATTCCAATAAAATGAACCAATAAAAGACTACCTCAAAAGAATGACTGATGAACAATGTATTTTACATGATATTGTACTTAGATCGTAAAAAGTCTGTCAAGCGTAGGTTTGATAAGAACATAGAACAGTAGAAGAATTAGTAATAAGAATACCAATAGATGAGGAAACTATTTCAAATATTAATGTATAAAAAATGATACACAAACGCAAATATGAATAAGAAAAATTGTACAGATTTCAAATAACAAAATGAACCAACTATGTTAATGAAATAATATGAAACAAATGAATTAAATACTTAAAACATAATAAGTCATTAACAAGTAATGTATTTAGAACGAACAATTTATTGAAGATAAATTATGTAACAACCAATTATTAGAACGCTAGATAGTCTTGTTTTATTTAAAAATTTAATTTGTGCATGGTTCAAAATACGTAGAAACTGAATATACTGAAAACAAATATTATTTAAGAATTTTATAAAAAGTAAAAAGAGAACTTATAAAATAAAACGCTGGTTTTGTTAATTCAGCATCTGATAAACACCAATTCAAATACAAATTACATCACAGTGTTATAAGCAGCAAAAGCCAGCAGGAAATTAATAACTGAATTTAGGCAAAAATCTCGCGGACGCACACCTGTCTGGCAGGATAGAGAGCTTATTAGAGCGAAGTCAAACTATAGAAAGAGCGTAAAAGAGTTTAGAAATGCGATCCGATTTTTGATTTGGGAAGTTTTAGTAAGAGCAGGACCAATATGCTTAAAGCAAAGAGAGTAACCTTGACTTAGCGAAGCTAAAAATCTGAGTTCTTTTTAAATATTCAGAATAAAATTTGCAAGTGTAGCGACTCAAAATCTTTGGACAGCGTTAAATTTGTTTAGAAATCTAGTAATTTTAAAAATTATGGAGATATAAGCTTAGAAAGATGGCAAGCTCACTTTGAAGATGTTTTTAAGTCGAGTAACAATTTAAATTCCAGATCTCAAAGAACAGCACGATGAAATTTAGACGGAGAGTTTAATATGCTAGAGTTATGTGTAGCGATAAAAAATTATCTACGAAGAAAGCTCCAGGAGGCGATGGAATTTGTAACGAAATCTGGAAAAATATTAATTTAAATGTGAAACGAGACTGCTTAATCTGTTTAATTCCGTTTTAAAACCCAGAAAGTGTTCCAGAGACATGGGGAGAAGTAATTATAGTTCCAATTTTTAAAAAAGGTGACCAAGATAACCCAGCAAACTATCGACGATCTCGTTAATTAATACGGTCACAAAGCTTTTTACGACCATGTTGGTGTCTAGGTTGAATTACTGGTGTAAAGAGAATGCAAAATTATCAGAATATCAGGCAGGGTTTAAAAAGGGAACCGGTTGTGTAGACCAAGCGTTTCACCCTTAGCTCTATTATACAAACCAACTTAGATTTAAGAAAGGAAAATTGTATTCCTTTTCGTAGACCTTAGTCAAGCATTTGATTCTGTTGAACATCAATTGTTATGGTTTAAGTTACATAAAAAGGAGTCAGTAGCAAGTTTATTAACATTTTAAAGGGTATATACAGCCTTGCGTCCGCAAAAGTAAGAGTCGAGTCCAGTGCAACGGAAAGGTTTAAGATTGAAATCAGTATTACAAGGTGAAAGCCTGAGTCCAAAACTCTTTATATTATTTATCGACGATATTGTAGATTACGTGAGAAAGCGGTGCAAGTCCAGTAATGCTAGGAAAATATGATGTGGATATGTTACTTTTTTGCGGATGACATTGTTGTCTGTGCCTTAAGTCCAGGCGATTTACAAAAGAAAATTGATGCAATGCGGGAGTCTTTTAACAGCATAACCTCAAAGTAAATCTTGGGAAAACAAAGTACTAGTATTCAGAAACCACCATAAGACAAAAGGTCTTCAAATTTACATGGGGACAGAAGAATTGAAAATGTGAATGATTACACCTATCTTGGAATACCGTTTAGCTACAATGGGAAATTCAATTTAGCATTTGATAAGTTTATTAAAGCAAAGCCAGGCTAGAGATCAATTATTGCACCTCCTGTCAAAAGGAAAAGTAAATAAATTCTGCCTACAGGAAAAGTTATTTAACAGTCTAACTAGGTCAGTCCTTTTTTACGGTATCGAAGTTTGGGGGTTAGATTATGTAGATAAAATCGTTACTTTCCAAACCAATTTGTTAGGAAATTGTACTATCTTGCAAATGAAACACCCAGATGGAAAAATATGCTAGAAACGAACATGATCCCAATTGAAAATGCGTACCTGAACATTCTATTGAAATTTTTATTAAGAATTAAACTAAAGGATAACGATAGTCTCGTCAAGACTTGCTATCTGCGTGTTGAAAAACTATCGAAAGAATCAAGTAAATTAAATTGGGTTACGAAGCTAAATACGTTGTTAAAACATTGGAACATTCAGGATACCAATCAGCTCATGTTAAACCTGCGTGGAGCACAAAATATCAAAAGAATTGTGAAGAGGCACAGATCCAGAATAACGGATGAATGTATTAAATTTATGAGAAGCAGAACTAACGACAGCTATAAGTCTCTGAAGGGCAAAATAGGTACTGAAAGTACCTTAATACAAACTTAAAATATGTGTACAAAAGGTTATATTTTTCAATTCAGAACTGGTACAAACTACGTAGCCATGCGAAAAGCATGTGACTTAAATGGTAACAGGAAAAATAATTTTAAAAACTGTGATTTATGTAATGCTAACGATTTGGAAGATGTATTCCACGTGTTTTACGTGTGTAGGCACTACCAGACAAACCGATACTTACTAAACCAAGTGAATAGGCTAAGAAATATTAATGTGAATAGAGAAAATTTTGTATCAGAAATGTTTAGAGCATTAAGTGAGGAGGAAATAGTATGTATTTGTCAATTTTGGATAAGAGTTATGAAAGTAAGAGACTTCATGAGAACGTATTAACTTAAATCTTAAGCAAAGTTGTACAATCGAAAAGAAATTGTAAGGAAATGGATTAATTTAAAATTTATTTACACATTTTATATAAGAAATGAAGAATGTATTGTAAACCTATGATCGTGAACGATGGCCAATATGATCAAATAAAATTAACTAACTAACTAACTAACTATTCCAGCATTTCTGTCCTCTTAACAAAATACACGGTCACGTTGCGTGATATGTGCCAGCTTATGGCGGTTTGTATCAAATCAGAAATCTCATTAAAAACATGAAAGGGCAAAAACGCCGTTTCAGTAAAAAGGGGCTGTCCATTTCAAACGTAACGCTCAAATTGACAGTTTTCAGGACACAATGCAATATATGAATACACAGGAATGGAGTTGTTTATGAGCAAAACAAAGATGAATTCGGTGGAGAAACAAGATTCTATTGTGTCCTGAAAGCGTTTATGTGATCTAAAATAGCAATATGAAATTGTTGATTTTTGTATTACAACGAAATTCGTAAACACTTGCAGATTTAGTAGACAGTAAGACTGCAACCGTAGTAATTTTAAGCGCTCTGTCACTAGTACTCCTGGTTTTAGCATTATTCGCAAAATTGAAAAATAAAACTGTGCAGTAGCAACAGAAAACACTGCTAAAATAATCCGCCTCAATATTAATTTCAATTTAAATCACGAGCGTTTGAATTTAATAAAGGTAAAAAATTCACGCACGTAGGTTCCAACACGAGAAATGAACCCAGGGAGTAACGGTCGTTTGGGAACGCTTTATCATGTTTCCAGTTTTAGAGCATATTAAAATGGTTGTTGACATTGTATGCGTTTCATTGTTTTGCATTATGCCGACTAAAAGCATCAGTTACGGAAGGAAACGGGGTTTTAATTTATCTGCATCCTACACAGGTACTCACATTGGACAAAAGCTGATGAAATTTTGGATCACTACCAGGACTATTTTTAATTACCCAAATTGCAACGGGTGCTTTTTTAGCAATATTTGAATATCCCGACCACGACAAACTATCTATAGCTTTGAGCTGCCATCGAAATTCTTTACCTCTGGCTGTCCAGAAGAAGAGTTCAGTGAAAATTAGAAACAAAATTTGAGGCACACCTTACGGTTCATTGCTGTTCAGTCGATTGAAAATTCAATCAAGATGAACAGATGTCTGATGAAAGAAGTGTAGAATCTGTATTAATGAGAAACGATGCAACGCCATTTTGAGCAATTATATTTAAGAAGATGAAATGTATCAATTATTTAAATGATACATACCCAATTTACTTTGACTTCTGGTCGGTTACATGACCGGATTGTATTAAAATGTTTCTGGAAGTAGAGAAGACATTTGAAAATAAGCATTGTTATTGTGTATGTATTTACGCTAGTCTCCTTACTTGTATTATTCTATTGATATATGCCATGTATGCATGAATATGATGCATTGATGGTTTATCCTCATTCCTTCTCTGTAATACCTAACCTACCTAGATGATCTTCTCATTGCCATCTTTAGGACTTACTTTAATGGGGCGACTGAATTATATTTGATCTCATATTAATTCACAGCTAAGTCGTAAATTCTTCGGATTCATAATATGCACAAATACAATACGACTGAAACTCAAAACAGCATGTGCAATCTGATCTGATACATTAAAAATTAAATCCAAAATTGTGTTAGTAATTTGAAAACAAGTTTGATATTACAATTTATTAATAAAAGGTTCCTAACTACTAACAAAAATGCAATAAATATTATATGCAAAATGTTTTTGAAAATAATAAATTCCTTCAGCTCCAACTGCTCCTGTTACAAACCGCGATTGTTGAATGTGAGGAAATCCAATTTTTACTTTGTATTGTATGACGAATTGTTAAATGAAACCTCCAATTACTGACTACAGAACAGAGTAATGTTATCAGTTACATTAAAAATATTAACATGGCAAGCAATGAACTGGGAGTGAATACAACGAATATTATTGACGCTAAAGAAAATAGAACTCTCCTCATCTGAAAACGTGTACTGAACTTTTTTGTAGAGAAAGTTTTCATATGAAAGTAACGACTACAAGATGTTTGCAAATGTCAATAAACGTGTAAAGCGGACAATTTGTGTATGCACCTTCCTGCTTGATAGCTGGAGTCCTACTGAACAAATTTTGTATTCTACTGCGAGTTCATACGCAATCTCTCAAAGCTCCATCCAAGCTCTTCCATAAAAGTAACATTGCTCCAGCATCCTCCCATAAATTGTTATTGTTCTGATTGGGGAAACATGCAATTCTCTACGTGGACTTCTCGTCCACATTTCACTTTGCACATTTTCTACCTTCGACGTCATAGTCAATGCCAAACATTTATAATATTGATTGAGTTGCTACATCCCTTTTTCTGTGTTTAAAAGATTACCCGTTTTGGTGTAATAACGATGCACTTTAATTTCGTGTAATTTGTTTAAGGCACAGTTGCTTAATTGGTTTGAAACTTTCTCAAAAATTTGAAACATTTTCAAGTTAGGTTCACTTTTCTTTCGTCGTATGATGGAGATGAAGGGATCGAATTAACTACGTCTTCATTGCTACTCTTACGATAAGCCATTCGTTTACGATAAGAATATTTATTTTTAATTCATTTTACGCAGCTACAATTTAAAAAAAGTTTATTTCCTTTTTGTTTGGGCTACGCGTCAGTTTACATGACAAGAGTAGACAACAGTATTATTTAGTTGAGGTTACGGTAAACAGTATTAATGCGACAACTCCGTTTCAGACACAAATTCCAAAAATTTCATAAAAAAAGTACTTTCAATACTTTATACATTAAATATGTTGCATTGCTGGTACTTCTAGCATTAGTAGTAATATTGCGGTTTGAAAAGTATTTTGTTTACCATTAACTTGGTGTAGTCTCTTTCTCTTCGACAACAAGTTTAAACCAGCTACAAACGTAAGTGTTTTCTCAGTAGCAGACTGTATAATCAGAGTCCTGGAAAGTGAACGTTGTAATAGGAAAGGCTTAGATTTTGAAATAAAATTAGAAGAACCATCCACTGCTGAACTGAAAACAAGGGACTGATTTTTTTGTCGAAAGAACGGAAACTGGTCACGAAACAGTACGAAAACCTTAACCAAATTTTTCCACAAAGAGCTTTTAATGTGGGGGTAAACTGACAGAATTCTAAATCTGATTTTTTGCCAAAACGTCTGGATAAACTCATGAAATGATTTTTTTTACATACTACAATAATTTAAACAGAATAATTACAGCTAAAAAGGTAACTATTCGTCAGTACTACCACTATTTAGCTTTTTACTTTGATTGACTTTTGTTTACATTTCCTGCGATTCTGGTTGCATTAATCGACCTTGTAATCAACGTTTTAGTGCAGGAAAGCCATTTCACAGTTAAAATTCTTAAAATTGAAAATTTTGAAAATTATCAAATGCAATATCATGAAAAACGGCAAAATATAACCAAATGACAGTGAAAATCAGAGAAATGGAAAAAATATATAACTACATATGTAAAACGTATGAAAGCGTCAAAATCTGTAAAATATGTAATTACAACATTGGCTTAAAATGCTCTATTTGTGATTAAACATACTCAAACAAAACGTTTCGCTTCAATCAGGCAAACCCTGACAACTATGTATGCACTTGGAATGAACAACCTTAATAATGAGATCAAATTTTATTTCTGTCAGACATCACTTTCCCACATTATGATTCTACAATAACTTACAACCCCGTAAATGTACCAAACGTACGTTGGACGGAGTTCTTTTTAGCCCTGTGAAAGAGTCCTGACAGTAACAAAACGCAGATTCAAATCAATCTTGTTGACGATTCTATGCTTTTTATTGGCATGCATTTAATGCGTCACCGTAAAAGACATTATGCTGAAATTCGCAACTCGTCCAATAAACTTTTTTTTACTACCATGGAATACTTGTGAACTATACGGTTGGGAGGGTAACTTACCGGTCATATTTCCAACAGCGGTATGCTGCGCATCGCTGAATTCGTGTTCTCCCCTAAATTTAGATCGAATGTTATCACACATGTACTCTACTCGAAGGGTCAGCTAGAGCGTAAAGTTCAAATTTTTTCCAAAAATGTTGAGCATGAATGACTTCAAAGTAATTAAGCTAACCAAACCGCGGGCTTAATGTCTGCGGCAGAGATGTTAGTAACTCGACGTTACATTAACTTAATTTGTAATTAAATTACAGTTAACCATAATTTGTAACTTTGTAACTTCAGCCCTACTCGCTTTTCAAAAGTTATTTGTAATTGCAATTTTAAGACTTCTCCTTGTCAAAAAGTAACTTTGTAATTGTTATTTTGAAAACGATTTTTAAAAATGTACTTTTAGTAATGATGTAATTTCAGTACATTCTCTCGATCGCTAAAAACTCACAACGAATAGGCTACAAAACCTCACAAAACAGTTAAATAGCTTCAAAATTCGTTGTTAAAATCTTTAGATTATGAAACGACGTTCAATTTTCTTGTTGATTCTTATTTTAAAATTCAGATAGAAATTACAGTTAAATTTACAAATTACAAAAAATGTAATTTTGCTAATTGTAATTTTGGAGCCGAAATTTATAAATGTAAACTTTAATTATGTAATTTTTCCAAGAACGATTTTAGGAAGCTAACTTGCGTAATTTGTAATTTTCAAGAGGTTGCGCAGAAAGAAATTTGTATTTTGTAATTTTCAAGCAGATTTTTGGAGAACTAATTTGTAATTTGTAACTTCAACTCCAAAGAATGTAATTTTAACATCTCTGCTTGCGGGCTAACTCTACCGCGGGTAAAATGTTTTCGGGCGAACTTCCTTTTGCTTCCTTTGCATTTCGCCTAAAAAGAGTGGCAAAATGTCTTTTACAGTTATCATAAATATTTGTGCCCTTTTTATTTATCGTTTTGCGCACTATTGTCTTGTCCAGGCCCGCAACCACGATTTGAACCTGGGGGGGGACACCCAAGGAAAATTTCGGCACCTTTTTT
Organism: Orchesella cincta; assembly: GCA_001718145.1. NCBI lineage: Eukaryota > Metazoa > Arthropoda > Collembola > Entomobryomorpha > Orchesellidae > Orchesella > Orchesella cincta. The sequence continues at coordinate 4,703 of LJIJ01003353.1, read as the reverse complement.
AATACTAGTCTTTAAAGAATATTAAAAATTTTCCTTTTCAAATAATATTGCAGATACAGAAAAGTCAACAAAACTACAATGCAATACTTTTAAAATTTCAATTGTAGACATACAGTGGAATCATTTTCCCTTGTATTATTTAAAACTTGGATTGGAGTATTGATATATTATCATTTGAAGGTAGTCCTCTCATTCTGCTTCCGCCAGTTGCAGCTAGGTAGCCAAATTCTGCTACCCGGTAGCAGAATTCTGCTACCATCTAAATAGTCACTCTGTCTCTTAACATAGGCAGGATAGGCGAAGTTTCAAAACAAGGTTAAAGAAGGTTGATATACATGCTTCCTAGCTAGATTCGGGTAGCCTCTTACTACTGGGAGTGAAAGTTTTGGCGCTCTAAAACCTCCATCAAAGCCGCATAAAACGACAGGGTTGCGGAATTCTGCTACCGTTTCCTATCCTCTTCATGTTTAAGGTAGCAGAATTTTCTACCAAGACGGTAGCAGATTTTTTCTACCAAGACGGTAGCAGAATTTGGCTACCTAGCTGCAACTGTCCGTGTTAAAATTATTTCTCAGGCAGTTTACACTAACTAAACGGTTTAAAAAATGCAACATTGAAGGAGTAGGTCAATTGTTCCCAGTGCTGCTACTACAGTTTTTGTGGAGGGGGGATTGACGAGTAAATCCTAGTTTTAAATTTTTTGTTGACTGGTGTTTCTCATTGCTACTTTAACTTTTTGATCACCAAAATTAGCTTTCTAATGACTTGCCTTGGCAAGCACATTGGTTTCAAAGATGATGTTAGATAAAAGTGCACCAGTAATGTCCCAAATACTCAGGAATCAAACGAAAATTGCAGTTTGACAAGAAAAATTTGCGAATTTGGGCTTCAAAAATAATAAATTTTAGTTGTTAGTACAAAAATATTTAAAAAAGAAAACTTTTGAGCATTTTTTGGAGGGGACAAAGGGGACCGTGGAGGGGACATAAAGTTTCGAGAGGGGGACGATGTCCCCTCCGTCCCCCCCGTTGGTTGCGGGGATGGCTTGTCAATTCCATTTTACTTACTTGAGTCAAATTGAGTTTGTCAGAATGCACAGGAGTGCCTTTTCAGATTAAATTTACTCATCCGATTAGCTATCATAAATTTTGAATCGGAAAAACAAAAATATTCATTTCTTCCGAATGGCTGCTCATGGCAATAAATCCAACATGTAACTTCGATCGTTTTACATAAAGAGGATGAAATGTGCAAACCATGAGAAAACTCCGTGGGCCACAGCTTCTCCTTTCTTGTAAGAAAAAGGATCCGTGCAATTCCAATCGCACACTCCATACCGTCTGAAAGATTAATTTTGCAAAAGTTGCGAAAAAGTCCGGAATTGCAGTTGCAGAAGACGCCAGGGAATATCATCTCTCAATTGGATACAAAGGCAATCAGTGAATATTTCTACTTCAAAAATTACAAGCGTTGCTGTCCAGTCCAGCCACCTAATACTTTATCTTTATGGGTTTGTTTTGTCCGAATAATTTTGACGCCGGGGCAAAAAGACGTATTACGTGTATGTAAACTGCGATTTGCAGTCATCTACTTCATAAATAGATGTCCAGTTCTGGAATTGAGATTGAAATTATTCGGCTTAGCAGATTTCATACAAAATTTTTTAGATCTTTATAGGGAAAGGAAATTTACTTCGGTGCAGGTTTTACCAAAGACCAAATATGTTACAAGCGAGGAACAGCTAGGGTACACTTGCTTTAGTATGCAGACTCTTTCTGAATTGCAGGCTTATTGAAAACTCGGAAGAGATGCGAAGCTCAGAGTGAGTGAGCTTTGCCTGACGCACATCGAGTTAGTATCGACGACGATGATGATGGTGATGAGCCCCTGGGGCTACAGAAATGCATAGTAAAGCATCTGGTTGGTAGTAGTGCGTCTTTATCAAGTAAAAGAGAGTTGTAAATAGGTTTGCAAGCTAATTGTATTAAGTGTATTTATGATTTGTAAGAAATATTTTAGACTCATTTTTGAACGAGCGTTAAACGTAAAATTATGACAAGATGAATTTGTGAAGGTAAAAGCGTAGAGACATTTATTGAAAATAATCAAACAGTTACGTATGTATTTATTGAAAAAATGTTAGGTTAGTGGGATGATTTCGAAGGAATATAAATCTTAAGTCGCATCTTACATTGTACTTCGTTACCTTTTAGGCAGTTTTGTTTCAATGGTCTTTGGATTTTCACATGTTTCGTTTCGGGCGAGATTAGGTAGGATAAGCATGCTATTTATTTAAGGTTATACAGAGGCCATCAAATCGTGATTTAAGACCTACAGGGAAATACGTGTCCGAGTAGGGAATAAGTACTTCATGATTGAAGTATTGGAGTCTGTATAATTTCATTGAAAATTTCATCGACAAAATTGTATTATGATTTCGGGAAGCATACAAACTGTATCCATCTACATTTAGCTCTTTTACACCAGTTCTGGTGTAAAAGAGCTAAATGTAGATCTCGACGAATTTCCCGTCAGCAGGATGAAAGGCACAACGTTGTTTTTATGTGCTCTTGCTTCTAAATTGATATGCAGATCCGCACAGATATATGTTTGCAGGCTCATTGTGCTGAAACTGCCAAGAATTCGAATTACATTCGAAAATTTAGCACGACTAGTAATTATCAATTTCACTGGCTATTAACGTGTTTCTGACGGACATGAAAACGTTATATTATAATCTGTCACATAAGTACATACATATCCCTATTTCTGGTATGGTTAATCTATCTATAAACAAGCAAATACGGTTTCCTCCTTCATTTTACCACATACATACAGTCAGTGCTCATGGCACTATTTAGTACCCCCGGGAGACTTATTAGCCCCCTTTCAAAGGAGACTACTTAGTCTCCCCAGGGTACTAATTAGTCCCCTCGGATACTTATTAGTCTCCTTTAAATTAAAATAGCTAACAATAATTTTGTAACAGAAAGTGTTAAAAGTTTAAAAATATATGAAATTGAATATAACAATTTAAATAAATTTACGAATTTTTCATCGTGGTAATTTTATTTTTACCACTACTGCTTCATGTAATGATTTTTTTAAATTTTGGGGGTACTACTTAGTATCGGAGGGACAAATAGTACCAGAGACTTAATTAGTACCCGGAATTAGTCTCTTGGGTGTAATTATTTCCCGGGGGTACTAATTAGTACCCTGAGCACTGACTGACATACTGTTTCAAAACAGATCACTAAAAATAATATTTAGAAAACTATTATCATAGTAAATTATAGTTAAAAAATGTTAACTATCAATTGTTACTATCGAATTGTTGAATATACCAAAATTCCTGTAAATATCTGATTTATTTTTCGTTCTGATGAAGACAGTCGTGTGACTATAGAAAGCTTAGCAAATTTATAAATCAATTGTTAAAACCACTTAAAATTCTGTAAAGAATTGATCATTTAAATAATGACCAGTGGTAGAGAAATAAAATCAATTTAAAAAAAGTTTTTACGACACATCAACGTAGATAGCTTATCAAAATTCCTGGGTTGTCAAAATTGTAGCAAAAAACCTAATGTTGAGTACATGCGTTGTATCACGGACTTGAATAATATTGAAATCAAATTTAGAAAAGTTTAACACTAAATCACAAGTAAACAAGAATGTAGAACGGCAGAGGTATGAAATTGTGCCCATCAAACTACAAAAAGCTTTTCTGTGTATTATCAAACGCATTTCAAAAGTGTACGTAATATTGAAAAAGAGCAGAATAGATGTGCGGTAACAAAGTACCTCACAGTGATTTCTTTGGCAGCGGCTTGACGCACGAATCTTTTTAATCTTCGCAACTGCAGCAACATACCATTCTTTGATGTTTTCGGTTCTTAGAAGAGTAGTTTCATAACAATATACATTACGCTTATTCATAACCGAGTAATTTCACACAGCTAAACTGTCCATTTGTTTTTCTGCTTGTTATGTAAAAACCGGTGTACATTTATTGCATATTTCGGATACGCCAAAACATTAACTTAACTCAACGACCTTTATAAAAAGTAACATCGTCACTTCATATTTCCAAGCCAAACGAATTTTAACATTATTACCATCGATACACATCTCACATCATTGTAAAATACAAGCGTTTATCAAGTAGTATGCATGCTTGTAAAAATTGGCAAGCTCTTATTGAAACTCTTTCATTTGAAAAGTTCGCTTGTTTTTTGTAATCTGTAATATTGCCGTTCTATTCGTGTATATGCATAACTTTACATATTCTTTACAATACAGATAGATATAGGGGTGAAATTATTAAATGGAGTTCTACTGTGCATTTGAAATTTTTTAGGTATGTCAAGGGGTTTTTACCACTCGTCACACAGGTTTCATCGAAAAATCTTGACAACAATGCAGAAAATGTACTGATATGTATACGTTAGATTAATGCCTACATATTACGCATTGAAGAGATGTATCATTAGCGAGGTTGGTAAAGGTTTTCTGGAACCAGTGAAGTTGTAATGTGCTGCTGAAATAAAATGAAAGTCTGTTGTGTTCATATATTCTTTGTTAATGGGATAAAATATACTTCTTTTATTGTGGAGTATCTTGAATAGTTAGGAATTAGACACTTGCCATCCTTTTTTAAATAAGAACGAACGGATGATATGTCAAACTTCATTGAAAAT
>LJIJ01003352.1:0-19553 GCA_001718145.1 Orchesella cincta | reverse complement strand
TGGCGGCCCGATTCTCTATTTCAAAACTCCATTGAAGCGCCAACCGCTGCCATGCCCATAATTGCAAAAAATTGCCAGCCCATTAGGGCTTTTATTAAATTTTTCAAAAAATCCTTAATTAGGTTTCAAATTTAGAGCCAATTAAAATTTTGTTTTTTGCGCGGCGAATTCAAATTCAAACTTCATTGAGCCAAAACGGCCTGATTGGCCCATATTGCAAATTGCAGCATAGCGCTTAAATTTTCAAAAATTTCTTAAATTAGGCTTTCAAATTTTTTAGCAGCAATTAAATTTGTGTTGCGCGCGGCCCGATTTCTATTCCCAATCATCAAAATATGCGTTGCACTGGGTGCCGCGGAAGTTTCAAAAAAAATGCAATACATAAAAAAACTGTTATGTTTACGATGGGATATTGAGATGACTTTTACTGGTTGTAACATGCCAAAATAAATGCGGCGCAAGGATAAAGCGGCTGGGTTTTCGCTTGTTTTTGTTTTTATTTTTTCAAAAAAAAATATTTAGTTTTTACATTTTGTAATAAAAAAAGCTTTTAAGCCTTGGTCTATAAATTTTGACAACTTGGGCTACGGTCAACACCGTTCCAACTTTTTTCTATTTTCAAGTTTGTTAACGGGACAGCCTACTTTACCGTGCTGCATAAGGCATATTGCGAAAAAAAAAACCTCGTTTTGCGTAGGGTTGGCTAAAGGCCAAGCCAAGGTGGCTAAAGCTATGTGTTAGTGTTGACAAACTTTCCATACTTATTACGTGCTTAGCGTCCAATTCCGGCCGCTTATTTCGTGCCGTTGGGATTCCTATGTGAAAAAATGGTTTAAAAGCGCGTGGCCGGCTTCCTTTTGCCTTCTAACCAATGAGTCTTTTCCATAGTGCGCCGTGGCTGCTTTCGAAAATTGTCATTAAAAATATGACTTAAACTGGAGTGCAAAACATTATATTTGACTTCACGTTCAAAACCGTCTACCCCAGGCAGGCTTGGGGACAAAATGTTGACGAAGTGCTTTTAGGCAAAAACGATTTCACCGATTTTGGTTTGACGAAAACGAAAAATTGCTCGTGAAAAACGCTTCCTCTAGAGGCGACCAACATTTTTAATTTGCCCTTTTGAAGGATCAGATTCTGTATACGTACTGTCAATAAAAGTTTCCGTCCAGGTCAGTAAGTTTATATGAAATTACTGGAAATTGTTGTATGGATTGATTGGACTTTGAACCGCTCCCTGCTCCAATTCGCTGTGAAGCTTCTGTCAAAGGTGACACGTGGTGCCGTTTATGCGGACAATGTCATTAACTTTGAACAGTGGCCTTTTGCGTTTTGTCTGCGCCCAATTTTGAATATAGGTTTAGATATATATCAGAGTAATCTTTTGGCGTAACTTGATTAGAATTTTTCCTGTGCTCGAATGTATGCTCGAATTATGTCGAATGAACAATATCGTCAACGTTATCTATCCAATTTTTACGCCCAGTGTACTCCATCATACGAAAAAGCTTATTTTTAATGTTTTTCAGTGCCACTCTTCCGCATGGACTTGCTTTTCTTGGCGTTTTCGACGCTATGTGTATGATATTATTATCCTTGAATAATTTCTGCACATCCTTACTCATAATGGCAGACTCGTGGTCACTTAGTATTGTCTTGATTTTCCCCTTTGATTGCTTTTTAAATTGAACAAGTGCGTGCTTAATGTCGGGTATGCTTTTACGTTTTAGCTTGTAGGGCTGTAATTAGTTTTGAGAAACCATCGACAAACAGAAAAATGTAGGAGTATCCACGATTTGACCTTTTGAGATTGTGAAGGTCAATGAGGTCACATGAAATTAGATCGAAAGGTTGCCAGAGTATTATTGGACGTCTTGTGGGTTTTCGCTTTTCCTTTCTCGAAAAAGGCTAAACGCTGGAATCTCATTGAGAGCAGTTTCAGCCTGCTTAGCGTTCTTAATTTACGATTACGAACAAACGTTTTTAGCCCGCTAAAACTGCCAACTAACTTTGGATTTGTGTATATTTTTGTACGTATTTTTGTCAGCAATATTCTTCTTTGCCATTTTACTTCACGCGACGTTTTATTAGCTTTAATTCACGACAACTTTGTTGGCAAGTATTCCGTTTGGAAACTTTAAATGTTTTATTTTGAGTAAAAAGTCATCCATGTCATCAGGTCTCATTTTTGCCCTGGATGCAATACAATGCACGCTGAAAAACCTTTTCAGTTATTTTTTCACCATTCTTGTCCACATCTACACCGTTCTCCTTTAAAAAACTGAAGAAATTTTTTTCAGTTTATTGGGCAGTGAACTTTGAAAGTTTCGAAATTTTTTCAGTGACGTCTTCATTTGTGGAGTGCTGTGACAAAACCACTTCATTATATGTCTCCAGTGGTAAAACTTTAAAACGATCCATCTTGAAGATATAGGAATAGTTCTTGGAACAATTTAAATAATAAGCAAGCGGCAACAGTACTTTTAATTTTAACTTTATTTACGTCCAGTCGCTCTGACACTGCTTCGATCAATGCTTCTCTATCACAATCGGTTGCACTTTTAAGCATTTCCTGTTGCTCTGCTGGGGAGCCCCCAATAAGCTTTTTAATAAAGGGATCCATGTGGGCTATATAGTATCAGCTTGTCGTCAACAAATACAGAGCTACGAAAACGAGCAATGTCGGCGTCGCGTGGGTGGAAAGATATGAAAAAATGCCCATGAGGCTTATCTGTGCACTCTTTATATGCAGCATACATGTCTTTTCCTGACCCGTCAATTTGATTAAAGAAACGAAGGAGCATATTTTTATCTCTAAGCCATCTCAGTATGATAAAGTAATCCGTATTGATGGTTATCAAACGATTATTTTTAAAAAGATTGACTGCGAAAGAAAGAACAGGAAGTAGCCTTGATGATGAGATGAAATATAAACCTCTCCTGGAGGCTTTTCGGAGAGATTGGTAATCCAAAAGAAAGTCATCAAACACAATCACAAGCTTGAGACCTATATATTGCTCAATATCGTTTTCGTTTGATGTAAAATTATTGCATCATCCTTTTTCATTTCGTCATAGAGTGGCTGATATATTTTGTAGACGTATATAACCTTGTCAATTGGCTGTGAAAATATCTCGTTACGTCTTGCAAGTATTTGAGACATTAGATGAGTTTTGCCGGATAAACTTGGTCCCAGTATAATAGCTTTTCCTGGGAACGACAATTTAAGGCTAATGTCCCCATTTTAGCTTGTCATCCAAACATTTTACACCTTTCTGATAACACTTTGCTCGTAAAGGGCCTGGCGGCTACAATAACTAATTATTGCGGCTGCAACTCCTTTTATAGATGAAAATTGTTTTCAGAACACTGGAGCAACAATACAGAATTGTGATATAGCACCCATTATCTGTATCTCACAACAATGGACAGCACTCACTTCCCGGCATCTCACTAGCACCACACTCCACCACCACCCCCCACAGGGTCGACGCAGCCACGGATTGCAGCCGTCACGGATGACTGGACCGATAGCCGGTCGATATCGTCGCCGCCAGGCAATACGTCCCCTCCCCCACGCAATAGCCTCACCCCAAATTGTCGTTATATGACATGCGTCCTAATCATCATCATTCATGTGTACCTACGCACATTTGCCAACCAATGCATAATTTTCAATCCACCATATACCCAAAAACTCTTACGTTTTTGCAGCTCCACATTCACGCACTCAACCATATCCAAAATGCACATCGCGAAACATTGATATACATATGCACTATAGGTAGGCGCATAGCATCATGATGATGATCATGATGATCAATACGTTTTCGTCAAATCGCCAATATTCAAAATAGGACATTACATATCTTATAATGCATTTAATTACCCCCTCACGCATCTAACAAGCAAGGATAATTTCCAGATAACTTTTCACTAGCAATCCATCATATAACCAAAAATTCCAACAGCTCCATATATTTACCGTGCGCACTCAACCATCTCCGAAACTGGTAGTCAACGCATATAGCGAAACCCTGATATACTCATGCAAAATAGATAGGCGACGATGATCATGATGATCAATACGTTTTGATCAAAAGTAGGCCATAACGCATATCTTGTAATGCTTTAATTTTATGCGACTGGCTCGATATCCTATATTTATCCTTTACTACCATAAACATGTTATTTTTGATAATTGCTAGTAGGTTTACTCAGTTAGCAAGCATTATGATGATGAATTACCTAAATGCATATAACAATACATTCTGAATCTACTTCTTTCTCCTTATAAATTATGAAACAAATAAATACTTCTCAACAGTAACACTACAGGTAAATTATGTAACCACAATTAACTATAAAAATAATTTCGCGGAGCAAAAAAATAAACGCATTTTGAAAGAAAGATTCAGTCGAAGTGATGGTGGTGGTGAGGATCAATCAGTCTTAGTCATCAGTCTCTGCATAAAACACATTAAAACACATATTTACATATTTTCCCTTGTCGCAACACAATAATCCTTGGAGTTTTAATTACCAATTCGCTCTTCTACCACCTCTCGCTTTAAAATTGGCAGCACCACATCATTATCGTCCTCTTGCTGCTGCTGCATCTCCGTGGAAGTTGGTTCCGGGTTTTCAACATCTTCCTCAGCTCGCACTACCACTTTGGAAGGCTCAGTGTCCTTCGGACTCGATTGAGTCGCAGTCTTGATCGTTTTCCTCTTCTTCTGCGGTGACACGGCAAAGAGAACTGGAGGGTTTTCATATTTTCCATTCTTCTTTTTAATTCTCTTCACTTTTAAAACTTCGACATCCGTAAATGAAGACGGTGGGGAAGGAAGCTTACTCATTTCCATGTTCATCTTCTTCATATGGGCTTTGATATGGAGAGCCAAACCATTCTTGAGAGGAAAGCTACGGTTACATAGGTGACACTCAAAATGTCCAAATCGGGATTTTACGTTATCAGCAACATTTTTCTTTGGAACCACAACACGAGCAGTTTTGTTCTTATGTGAAAAATGGCTTAATTTTCGCTTCTTATTTAAAGTTTAATCTCATCAGTTTTCTCAGAAATGTAATATGCTCCTTTTTTCCCCGGCTTCCAGAGCAGCCCTTCGCTCCTCATCATTCTTATGAGAGAATTTGTGTCGGAGGAGGTTCGTGTTGCAAGTGTTGCTGAATTTGAGGGGGCGATGGCAAATGTCGCATTCTTGGGCAGGAATCTGATGCTCGGGATGCAGTTGCTGGTGCTCCCGGAACGATTCTCGAGTAGCAAATGTCTCAGCGCAAAAATCACACTCGAATATTGCAGGTGGGTCATGTTGGCTGCACCTGCAATAATTAAAAAATTATAAAAAATCTGAAATTTTAAAAATTTAAAGAAATGATTCAATTGACTACCATTATTTTTGTGACAATAATTAATGTGCGCCTTCATCTTTTGATACGGAGTGTTCCCTTCACGTATTTCTTTTGTAATTTGAAGAGTGAAGCAGCAAACGCTGCACTGGAGATACTCCTTTTTTGCTGGGTTCACACAACGGAGGATCTCCACGCCTTCGAACAACTGCCTCTTTTTCTTTGTAGTTACGGTGAAGAGGTCCTCGTCATCAGATTCCCAGTTATAACTATCCTGTTCAGCTTGTAAAGCAGTAGCCCTGTAAAAACCAAAATTATATATACTTACACAAGTTCAAAAACAAAATTAACCATTGAAAGTTAAAAAAATAAATATTTGGAGTAAAACTTACAGTGATTCCTTCTTCATTTTCATCAGGAGTTCAGCGTCAAGTGGGTGGAGAACAAGGTTGGGCATCATATTGCAACCAGAGGTGGCTGCAGATCTCGTTCTTTTTAAACTATCACCTCCACCAGCAGCTAAAGCCCCGTTGCGAGAAGTGGATGGCAGATTTTTCTTTATTGGTGAGTTTTTAGTAGTTTTTGCTTTCTTCGAAGTTGTAGGGATTACAGCTGGAGTCACAGAAGGACCAGGAGCTTCAGCAGTCGGTATTCTTGAGGCGGAACAATGTCCATCATCAGCCCTTGAAGCACGCATCAAAGTTTGAGACATTGCATTTTGCTTTTCATTTGTAGCTGGAATGGGAAGATCATCATCATCAGGAACTTCTTCCTTTGGTGCGGTTTTCACAGTTAGTTCTGCATTTTGAGTAGATACTCCAACTTCGCGGTAAGCTGGAGTTTCTTCAGTGATGTCATCTTGCCGTGGGGACATGTTTACCAAGAGGGACTCGCGACAAACTGCAAAGAAATTTAAACAACTTGTTAAAATCAGTCATTTTTTGTTTCAAATTTTTAATATAAAGTTCTTACTACCTTCCAAAATCATTTCCCTCAGTCGAATAAACTTTCTTCGCTCTGCTTCAATCACAAGCGGATGCTTCGGCTTCTTGATTCGATGCTCGAGCACCTCCCCATCTGCCACCTTCTTCTTGATGTCGTTCATCGTCCCAATTATCATCTTTTGGATGTTATCCAACTCTTTTTTCAAATTCGAGAGCTTATCGACGTTCTCCCGACATCCTCGACAGAAAGGAAACATCTCCTTTAAACACAAGTCAGGAATCTCTTCCTCCTTTGAGGTGAAGTAGGTCACAGAGGTTCCTCAAACGTTTACTTCTTCTCGTTTTCACCTCATCCTCCTCCACCTCCGGCTCAGCCCGTTGAAAAATCAGATTGCAGCACAACAGGCAAGTAATTTTTGACGTTTTTGCGAAACTGAGGGTTCACTTTGAGTTCTGAAGGCTCCTCTGTTTGCTGTTTTAGAAGTACCATTTGTCGAACAGTTCCAAGCATTTGTCAGCTCGGAAGCCAAAGATGCGCCGGTTTGTGAACTTGAGTATGCGAAGCGGAAATAACTGGAGAAATGACCCCGGCACCATCTGTGCTCCCATTTAAAAACGCGGATCTAAACCTCCATCATCAAAATCACCACCTCCAACTGGCACATAGTCGTATAATGGCAATTTTTTTTCATAGGCATTATTCGGTGTTGATATTTTTGGCATTGTTTTTACCCTAAGGCAGTTTTTCTAGAACAAACTATTGTGAGAAACCCGATTCCACCCTTTAAAGTTTCGAAAAATGTCCCCGCCCAGAGTTATGGGTCTTTTTGTCCCCAAGACCTTCGTTTTTGGGGTAAAACGAGACATTCAAACTCCTGGAGGATTTTTTGGCATCAGCTTCCACTTAGCAATGTTCTGTGTAGTAGAATATAGCTTCTTTAGCTTCACAATGACACCTCAGCCTAAGTGGAAGCTCATGCCGTTACGGCTCTTATCGCAGCTCAAAGTACGGAAAATTCATCGTATTAAAAGTTCAAGTGAGTAAAAAACTAATTTTTACAGGTTATTTTCTACTTTGAAAGGCATAACTCCTTAAATTAACACACTAGCAACAATAAGAGGTGGGTTTCAGAAATTTTTGAAGTCGGAAGTCGTAATTTGTCATTTTAATAAAATATTTTTCCCAACTTCCAGCTGCCACTGCGGCGTAACGGCATCAGCTTCCACTTAGCTGAGGGTGTCATTGTGAAGCTAAAGAGCTATATTCTACTACACTGAAACAGCCGCTAAGTGGAAAGCTGATCCAAAAATCCTCCAGGATTTTAATGTCTCGGTTAACCCCAAAAAACGAAGGTCTTGGGGCAAAAAGACCCATACCTCTGGGCGGGGACATTTTTTTCGAAACTTTAAAGGTGGAATCGGGTTCCTCACAATATTTTGTCCTAGAAAACTGCCTTAGGGTAAAAAACAATGCCAAAAATATCAACACGAATAATGCCTATGAAAAAAAAATTGCCATTATACGACTATGTGCAACTTCACACTGATTTTCAAACAATTTCACTTCATTTTAGTTTTCACACCAAAACTCCCACACTTTTATAACTTTTTAACGGATTTGCAATAAACAAGAGACAAAATTAAACTTTTAGTTTGATAGCGAATATTTTAAACCTCAAAATTGAAGGCGTAAATTCACTCACAAACAACAGTTTTACTCACGAGGAATGTACAACACTGCAAGGATAGAAGGGAAAAAGTTGTCAAAAACAAGAAGTTGCTCAGCTCTCAATGTTCAATGTACGGAATAACAGGCAAGGTTGTTGGATATACATAAAAAGTGGTTGAGTATAACTTGCAGAGCTTTTGGTTCTATTCCAGAAAATTGTGGAGAGCGCATTGCACATAACTTGTGCTCAGAAAAGAGATCTACGTCACAACCACTGCCTGCTTCTTCTTTTCTTTCTCACATGCACTTTCAATCGCTTGCAAAGAGAAAGGAAAAGGGGAATTTGTGTTGAGTGAGAGTGTACTTACATAAAGTAATATTAACTGAAACTGAAAGGAAACTAAGTACATGTTTGATATTATTACGGGATATTGTCTGGAACTTTACGTGAAAAGTCATTTGTTCTGCATTACAAACACCCTGTCATTCAATCTATAAATTAACATCCTATATCTGGCAGCTTTGGGTTTTATATTATCTCAGAATCTTATCAAATTTTCGTGTTTAAAAAGAATCTGAATATCTTGCTTGAAGGCAGTTTAAACTCTGTTTCTTAACATTGGAACCGAAATGAGTCAAGTATATTGACACCAAAATAGCGTTCCGTGTTTCTTTGCTTTCTTGATTCAATAAATTTGAAATAAGTTTAGTTTTGGCCTTTGTGTAAAATTGTCAGTGTACTTAAGTTATCTGAATTTTAGAATACGCACACCTAAATCAATTAATGCACTAATAGCTGGGTCTTCCCCTTACACAAGTCTAGTGCTCCCATCCGTCATTGTAATTAGGCATTTAAGCACGAAATGTAATTACTCACATCTTTGGAATGCGGTCATACTTTAGCTGCGTACCAAACCAATCGTATGTACCTACCTATATTTCTCAGGAACACGACTATGATGATATGATCCAAACAGAGAGAGACAAGCTAGTAAACCAAAACTATCCGAATTCACTCTCTCCCGATTCGGCCTTTCCTTATAATAAAATATATTCTCGATTAGCAACCTAAAACTATTGAAACGATTTCCAATCATTATCATAATGAATATTACCATATTAATTTCTGTCTTCTCACTAAAGGGATGTGGAACGGAGAGCTGCTTTGGAAGCAGGTGAAAACGGAGCTTATGAGTCGTTCTACAGAAAACTTTGGAGTAGCAACAAACCCAAAGAAGCATCAGAGACGAGGAATGCTTTCCAACATAAAAAGTCGTGCTTATCTCATGGAACCCAGTACTGTGTGTCAGATTGCCAACCAAAGCAGTAAAATAGTCTAATGTTCCATATCAGTTCAAGCATAAGAAGAGTGAGCTTGGATGTACAAAACAAGTATTTCATTCTTCCTATCCGGATGTTGAAAATCTGAAATTAAAGAGGTTGAAGAATAAATCTCCAGTTATGCTTCCAGTTAGCAGAAAGGAATGTCTCCAAGATTGCAACTCAAACGAATTCAAAAGAAAAATGAGCGGACTCAGGAAGATGTGGAAGGCTTCGATCTAGCGTCAATTTAGAATTAGTGGTGGAAATCGTTTGGTGAGCTGAGAATGAACATGGAACGAATCAGTGTGGTGAATTCCATGTGCTTTGTGGTCTTTTTAAGATTACAAAATGAACTGTGAATGTTAATCATTTACTAATAATAGATTATAATGGACCGTACATAAAAACTTCTACATTTTGTTTAAAATGAATGAGGTGAGCGAATCTAGGAACTACCGGTGTCATTTACACAATAAAGTAGTATTAAAAACTAACGAAGTAGGCATAAAACATTAATTTTTCATTTCCTAACAAAAATACAAACTATTCGAATTATTGATAGTTAAAGCTACTTGCTTTTATGTATACAATTATTATTGGGTAAATACTTCCCATTTACTATTTGATAATTGGATATAAAATATTCTTCATGTAACTTCTTACATGCCGCAGCAACCAACCAAGTTATATATTATCAAAGCCTATTATCCAATGGAAACTAAATTAGTAATTTTACGTGTACGGGATTGTATTTGTTCATTCAAAAAATGCTCATCATATCTGAATTTGAACATATATATGAAACATTAAACCATTAAAGATCAAGGCCGCTTCAGTTGCAAAACAAATTAAATTGCAAGTAGAAAACTTTTTAGTTATTCAGCAATTCATCCTCAGTTGGCTTCTTCATTGACGCGCTGCTCAGGCTCTTGAGCCCGCTGCCCAAGCTCCCTTTCATGCTGTTGCCGAAGCTCAATAAATCTTTGGAGGATCCCTTCCTGCAATACCTCATCGGTTATAATCTCCTCTAGCTCTGGAATGTAACTGAAGTGACCAGAATGGAAACGCCAGCCATGTAGGTTGAATTGGTTGAGTTGCGCCAAGTAGTTTTCTCCACAGTGTGACACCCCTAATTTTGGGGAAGTCTCTTTTTTTTCAATCATCCTAAAATTATCATACTTAACGTACCTCGTTTCTACGAATAATTGTGTTGTCGGAAAAAAAAGACATCGGGTTTTCCGTCGGGCCCTGTCCTTCGTTGGGAATTCCGGGAACTCCCGGGTGGATGATGATGATGTGATTTATGATTTGTAAAGGTATGTTGGTAAAAACAGGGAACACACAACAAAGTTTGGTGCCAATTATAGGCCGAATTGATTTATTCAGAGTACTTTGGAATTTTTCAATAAAGATGTGAACTTAGTTTCGGAATTTCTAACTTGGTTTCAGAAACCGGGCAACACTAATTCAGAAGAAACAAAAAGGTTTATAACACTTAATTCTAAACGTTAACTTGAAAACAACTCGAAGTGAAGAGGACGACTCCTTGAAGCCAACTAACTGTTCCTTCTCAAGTTGGCTTCAAGGAAAGCATCTCAAGAATTAGCGGAACGCCGCTTCGGGTATATTGTAGGGAAATGTGAGGACCAACCATTAGTCCTTTTTCTCTATATTTTATTTGGATTTTAGTAATATTTTTAGGTACTTGGCTGTGACCATGAGCCTGATCGCTCTTGAGTGATGTGGCACTCCACAGATTTTCAGTGATCCTGGTCTGAACACCAGGCATTTGTTAGAGATGTTAAAACCATCATCATCCTCAACACAGTTATCATGAGGAGCATCTATTATTCACTTTTAGGTAGTTGAGTAAACATAAGGCCGGACGGCGATGTGGTTCTCCACAAATTACTTGCTTTGTGGTAGGCATTCCAACTTATTTTATAACTGGAGTACCTCTGTTTCTCTTATTTTGAGCTCAACATTTTATTATGACGGCCTGCCACTCTTTTTATGCGTGCCTTTCCTCTTCTCTCCCTTCTAAAGGCTAGTATTTCGTGGCAAGCCATATTTTTAGTGGATGATGATGATCAAAACTCTTTCTTTCTCTTTGACTTTTGTTTTGTTTTTGATTTTTATGCTTTTAAGCTTTGCTAATAAAGTGGTCGTCACAACAGTTTGCTCTAATCATCCTGACACATCCACGAAACCCAAAAATGTCCCGAAACATAGTTTGTCTAGATCCACCTAGATCCATTACAGTTGTCCTACTGCGTCTCTTAAACGTTATATTCTGTTGTTTATATGATTTTTTACCCCAATTGAACCAAATCAAACGGTGTAATATTGAATGCATTAAATATCCGAAACAGAACAATAAAAAATACCTTCAAATTAGGAAAGTGGACAAACAACTCAACCCAGCACAGTGGAAAGTCAGTTCCTTCGTTTGGAACTGACTCCAAGTTAACTTCAAGTTCCACCAGATTTCCTTGAATCTGAGAAGGCGGAGGTCTGTATCTCTCATCCCAGGTGGTAGGGGCAAGTCTAAGCGAGCCGTCCTCTAACAAAGCAGGCCCATCTTTGAACACGTTGTTTTGTAGAGAAAGAGCCTTCAAATTCGGAGATAGTTGAAATAGTAGGCGACGCAAATCCTCCTTTTTGTAGATCGCCGACTTGGACAGCTCCAAGCTGGTCATTTTGGGGCCGAGTTGGAACCAAAAATTTGTCATGCGCTGCCATGCTCGAGTAAAACGACCTAAGTTGATGTGTAAACCATCCAAACGGTATTTGGAGAAATTCGTGTTGTCTTTGAGAAGTTTGTAGGGGTCTCCTGGAAGAGACAACCAGTCTACAAAATGCTCAAAGGAGGAACGCTGAATGTTGGCGTTCTCAGGCTTATCCTTGACACATATCCATGTATTTTGTCTCCATTTTGGAAGCGACGCTTCTCACCAAGTCCGGGATACCATCCTCAGGTTTTTAAATTCGCCAAAATTAAATGGCATGACATCAAACAATCGCTCAATAACCTAAAGCCAAACAAAATACAAAATGTCAGAAACTATTCAATTATGATGATTCAGCCACAACCCCCACCAACCCAATAACCTTTTTGTAACACAAAAGACTGACTGAATAACTAACTCATCTTACCACATGATTATCCATCGGATTCAGTGCACTTTCTCCGCCCAGTGCTTGTTCAATATTCATAGGCGCCTGACCTATCCTGACCTTCTTTCCCATCTGTTTTGGTTGCATTATTAGTGATTTCAAAACACTCTGATTCTCATTCAGCAGTTTCTCATTTGTAACTAATATTTTTCAGTGAATATTAAATGTGACGAGCTGCAACACAGAACCAAAACAACTTGTGTTAATGTTTGCTACCCATCGAAAATCTCCCAATCGGATGAATACATGATCATCTAGTTCCCACGTATTCAGAGCAATTGGAACCGAAAAACTAAACGTTAAAGGCTTTTAGGATGGACGATGAACATCTTGTTTGCACAATAATGTGATAGGGTTGCCACACTTATTTTATTAAAAACATGATGAGTTTAAGTAGTCAAAAATATTTCACATGGCTTAAATTAACCAACTTTATATCATCGCTAATAATTAGTAATCATAAACACTTGCTGAAATCAATTACCCCTGTGATTCATAAAAATACACACGTTGGAAAGCAAACTAAGAAAATAAAACAACTCCTCCACATCTACTTAGCATATACAAACAACTGATAGCATTGATGATAAATATAATTTGCAATAGCAAAAAAGTTAAATTATAATCACGATCCGTTTTTGTAGAAGGATCCATTATTCATCTGGCTATTTGAACCCACTTCAATCTTCATCGCTTTCGTTATCCCTTCAGACTCCTCGTCATCCTCGAAACATATTTGGTTCTCCAGGCGAGGAAACATTTTCACAAGCTTGTCAAACACGTCCTTCGTCACCTAATAAAACAAATCAAACTGAGCTGCAACACACAATACGTGACAATTTTTTCTCTATATGAAGCGTTAGGATCCTTACTTCAGGAATTAGTTCCAAAGACACGTCCTCCAAATGGGGCAAGACAAACAAGCCATGTACAACGGAATCATTGGATATCTCCCATCCCACGTCACGCGTGTTCCGTCCTGTGCTCAAGAACTTTAGACCTGAAAAGGAACAAACACCATGAAATAATTTTTCAGTCTGAAGCAAAAACTCTTTAAATTGAAAATTTTAAAGAATTAAATAATTTGGTTATACGTACGTTTCAAATCAGTGAGATTTGGTCGACAATACTTCTTCCCATTCTCAATTCCCAAGATAGTATCCTCGTCCACATTGAATGGATTGATATGCAAGGCTTTCAGCTCTTTCCAGTTTTCACACACCCTTTTAAATCCTCTGGTGTTCAGCCCAATCCCGAGTTTCTTCACGTTAGGCATGACCCTTGCCATCGCTTCAACTAGCTTCTCATCACAAACTTGAAGACTTGTGATGAATACTTCCATCTTCGGAAGCACCAATCCTTCCATCTTCGCATCAGTAAAGTTTTTGAGAGGAAGGAGCGGAGTTGGCTTTATGTCAGGAATCTTCTTCTGGTGGAGGTAACGCAGTGAGAAGTCTTCGTAATCCTTCAGCATTGACATCGCGCTATCATTTAGCGTGCCAGGGTCCATCAACACAAGGGTTTTCAAGTTTGGAGTATCCTGCAAAAACCACAGATTTTTGCAGACTTTCCCAATAAGTCTCAACTCAGTTAAATGAGGAAGGTCGACACCGAATGGGAAGTTGAGGGTGACTGTTTGTAAATGAGGACCTCGATAAACAATTAGTTTTTGGAGGGTGTTGCAGTGTATTTGCAGGATTTCCTTGAACTTATCTTCGTGTCCGTAGTTTCCATAGCCGATATCAAACGCCAAAGATTTGAGAGGAAAACCTAGATTGTGAAGATGAGTTGAAAGAGTATAAGGCAGCCCAGCAACTCCATAAAGTTGGACGGAGAGAATATCCAGCTCTTGAAGTTGGGCGAAGACTTCTGGACCAATTTTCTCTCTCAGTAATTCCACACATTGGAAAAGTTTGATTAGCTCCACATAAGAACTTTCAGGACTTCTAGGCGACAAGTTTAGAAGTTTCAAAACCTTAAAAACGACATATTCGTCATGTTTAAACGTAATTTCAGTATAAAAATGAACAAAACCGACAGTAAAATTACCTTGACATTCGGAGCCCGGGCAAAACAGTCCATCCAGCACAATGGAAACTCACTTTTCCATCTGAATTTAACTTCAAGACTGATTTCTACGCTGGTTAGTTTTCTCAGCACCTTCTCATGTGGTGGTTTAACACAATCTTTCCAAACCGGAGGGCAACTTCCGTAACATATGCCGTCTGGGGTGCACGGCTGGCCACATTTGTACTCGTTGCTTTTCAGTGACAAAAACTGAAGGTTGGGCGCCACGTCGAATACAACCTGTTGGAAGTCCTCTCTCCTGAAAAAGATTGAGTTGGCGCACTGGAGATGAGTGATGGAAGGTCCGACTGCAGACAAAAGCTTTAATTTCTTTTGATCAGCTCTCCAAGAAAATTTTTCTTCAACCTTGAAAACTCCCAGTTTTGATGATGATGATTGCGCCTTCTATCACGCTCGATGATTTTGGAATCTCCGGTTTCCCTAAGTTTTATTGGCAGCATGCAAGTATCATACTTTGTTTGCTAAATGAGGCAAGAGACACTAGAAGACAATGAGAAATGAGACTGGGTTCACGTTTCACCTGGTTAGGTGTTCTGCTCTTATGATTTCCAAAAAGTCATGAGGTGCAAAAAACATCCAAAAGATTAGAAAAGGAAATATGGGTCGTATTTTAATTTCTAAAATATAACAAAACATTATCAGCCTACGAAAACTCCACTCTAACGTATTTAAATACAAAGTTTCACGTCAATCAGTTAAAAAATCACATCATTGTGATGCCATGTGATGGCATGGATTCCAGATGATCTACCAGCAATGTCAAAACTCAATAAGGAAAGTTTATACTCGTCAAATATACTGTTTTGTATCGTATTTATTTCGCTTTTAATATCGTCATAAGATATAAGAAGGCATGTTTTTTATCGTATTTATGTCGCTTTAATACATAGTCGTAATATATAGGAAGGATTGTTATTTTATCATGTTAATTTCGTTTTCATATATAGACATAATATATAGTAAGTATTAACTTTCAATATATATTTGGTGTTTGGACTGCTGACCTTAAATCTACAGCAATTACTAATACCGACAGACTCATATTTGTACTACATAGGTTAGACTATTAATATAGTGCAGAATACTACGCACACAGAAATACATTAAATATACTTTAAGAATATGATGTAACTACTGCCGTCGCGAGTAACTTACATCATTTCGATACTGGTTACGGTGTGTTTCACCGTTTTTTGAATTTTGTTGGTGATTATTAAAATGACAAGCATAACAGCAAATGTTATAGCAGATGCAGCAATGCCAACACACAAATAAAACAAGGAAGGATACATGTTAAAAACAAGACGAGAATGTGAAAAATTATCCATTCTTGTCACGTTGTTTGGAAGCGGGGTTGATTCAACAAACTCTGTCACAGGTTCAGTGATAGTGGTACTCATGATTGTCGTGGAATCAGCAACCTCCGTCGCAGGTGCACTGATAGTAGCAGTCCTGAAGGTAATTGTTTCACCCAACTCTGTCACAGGTTTAGTGATAGTGGTACTCATGATTGTCGTGGAATCAGCAACCTCCGTCGCAGGTGCACTGATAGTAGCAGTCCTGAAGGTAATTGTTTCCCCCACCTCTGTGACAGGTTCAGTGATTGTGGTACTCATGATTGTTGTGGAATCAGCAACTTCTGTCGCAGTTGCACTGATAGTAGCAGTCCTGAAGGTAATTGTTTCACCCAACTCTGTCACAGGTTCAGTGATAGTAGTACTCATGATTGTCGTGGAATCAGCAACCTCCGTCGCAGGTGCACTGATAGTAGCAGTCCTGAAGGTAATTGTTTCACCCAACTCTGTCACAGGTTCAGTAATAATAGTACTCATGATTGTCGTGGAATCAGCAACCTCCGTCGCAGGTGGCTCCGTCGTAGATTTAACTGTAATCGAATCGTCCGTTGTTTGCTGAATTACAGCGTCGCAGTTCAGATCTATGAATACCTCAATGTATTCATGGTACCTGAGTAAATTGTAAATTTCCAGTTATTATAAATAAATTTAATTTTTTTTGAATAATAAGATCGTTTATGTAACATGCTTACCTCGTATTCAATTGGAATGTACGGATGCATTTTTTCGTTTGGATGCTTTCTCTTTCAGCTCCTTTTGTACAACCACACCTTTAATAAAAAATTAAAAGGAGATTATATTCACACCCTTGCATGTAATTTATTCCGCAATTAGCGGAATAAATTAATATCCAATAATAATTATCTGAAGTATGGATCGTTTAAATGTAAGCATAGGTATTCTTTATCAATATACACTTAACTATTTAACTTACCAGTCTTCAACTGAAAAGTCAGGGTAGTGATTTCATCCACAATTGATTTTGCCATCACCTTCTCCACTCCAACCAACAGAATTACGAAAATCTGTATAACGCGTGTGTTATTCATTGTCATCAAATGAATTACGAAATTATTATAGATACGACTGACCACTAATTAAAAAGTCAGGCTCTGATAAGTCACCTTAATATATTTGCCTTTAAAAAATGTTCACTGGAAAAAAAGCTTTGATTATATTTTCGGTATGCACTTGTGTATGCCTGCGATACGTACGTTTCCTCTGTGACACTTGTAGTATCACCCTGCTACCAACACACTTTAAGACTATCACAACAAGTGGTTGTTTGGGTTATACGAATACTGTCCTTTTAACAATACATTTGAGCTTCAACTCGTGAAGTGGATTTCAGTAAGAGCAGAATACACCCAAAGTTTCAGGTTTTTGAATTTTCTTTTCCGCGTATGAGTGTAGACCATATAATAGTCGGACAAACTGAAACTCACATGTTGGTCGACTGCTCCACATTGTTCAACTTTTTATCACGTGTATTTTCACATGGAGGGGTATGATTGTATACACATTGTACGTTTGTTTATTTACTCATGTCAGCAAACCAAGCTGAAATGTTTTGTATCACTCCAGAACTAGCAACTATTTGTAGATCAAGATTGTTTTATGCGTAATGCATTTACGTAGGTTTACTTTTTTAAATTACATATTGTCAAAACCAAAATACTTTTTGAAGTTATATTTGACTTCTCCCTGCTATTTTAAACATATCAGTTTTTAATTAACGAACACTTTATGACATTTATGTGATTGCAAATAGTGTTTTCGAAAAAGTAGTGTAAAAATATAGAGAGTGGCAGAAGGTTTAAATGTTCATGTTAAGGTGATGAATTACCAAGCCAAATAACCATTGATTTGAGTACAGCTCAAATATAATATTCGTAACGGATTTAATCGATATCCCGATTGTCGGTTTTAAAGTATAGTGTAAGTTATCAAACATGCCACAATCAAGTGTCTGACACATGATAAACAAAACATTGGAGGTGGCTGGAGCAAGTACTAGCGGGACGAGGTGCAACCCAGTCCAGTTTTAATGAAAAAATGTCATCATTGTCAATTGCCAGTACAAGTAATAAAGCAAACGAATTATCGTCATTGGAGAGGTCAAGCATAAGGTGTAATGGAAAGAAGGTGAATTTACATTATTGTGAGGATTCACAATCAGACGATGAAGAACTGCAGAAGGAATTGGATTTTAGTGGGAGCAAAGGAGAAGATGGAGGCAACTCCTCATCTGACTCCGATTTGATGGAGCCCATTCTTGTTAAAAAGAGGAAGGGAAAGAGGGATCTCTCAGGCTCCAACAATGGGGATTCAGACTACAGCAAAGACACTCTGCCTGCATCTCCAGCGCCTTCCGATGAGTAAGTTTTTTTTGCTGTAACTATTTCTTGTGATATTTGTCTACTACTAGTTGCTGTATTATTCAGTGGCGGAGAAGTAAGGGGGCCAGGGGGCGCAGCCCATACCAGTCGCTGTGGCTGAGAGTAACGCATTAGGCTCACGGCAGGCTCCCCAGAATTTGGGCGGCATGCTCAACAGTGGCATTTTTCTTTGTTGAGCAAAACATCAGATGTTATTTTCTATGTAAAAAACCCAAAACAAAAGAAAACAAACAAAGAAAAATGCCACTGTTTGACAATGCCGCCCAAATTCTTGGAGCCTGCCGTGAGCCTAATGCGTTACTCTCAGCCACAGCGACTGGTATGGCGCAGCCCCTGGGCCTCGGAGCCCAAAGGGCTCTCGACACGGTTGGAGCGTAAAGATTTATTTATTCAAATCACAAAATCGAATTTTAGCATGAGTTCGCAGGACAAGAAATACATACTGCAGGCACTGTTTTACAAGCTATAGATACACTCATCCAATATACTTTGTTGGTAGATTAATTAGAATCTTCAGTAACGGGAAATTTGTGTCTGCTTGAATGCATTTTCTACACGCTCTTCTTTTTTCCTAGCATTTTGGTCAAGCGTTGCTTGTTTATGAGAAGTCAGTAGCGTGAATCGTTTCCAAAGTTGGTAATAAGCTTTGTTCTTTGACAATACCAGTTTCTGAAACAACAACAGACCGATAGATCGATTTCAAAATAAAAACACACAAAGAACGTTTTGACACTTTTAAACATCGACTGTAGACGAGATCAATCACTGTATTTTGAAGAAACGGCTTATATATTTGTGAAAAATAAAATTCAAAGTAAATCAATTTACCTGCTAACATAATACTTGTAGTTCTATAACTTTAAAATCATATTGTACGTACAGCTCCTTTTGTTTGTAGGGAAAAATGTGAAAAAACGTTTCTTTCCTATTTCGCGAAAGTCTGTTCTAATTATAAATATATTTCCATTTTGATCAACGAAAACTCATGAATTTTTGAATTTTCTTTGTCACTAGAGCTTGGAAAGCTACTTGATTAAAAGTAGAAGTTTGCGTTTTCCTTATGTTTTTGTGACCATTACGAATCTTTAATAAAAACTAATGTAAATTTTAAAAATTAGGTGCATTTAACTTGAAAATGAGCCAGAACTACAAGTACTAGCATCAAGGGGAAAACGATAATTAGTCAAGGATATTTAGCCAGTGAAATAAGTGAAGGTAGAAACAATTC